>PVIH01000507.1:51759-62512 GCA_004025045.1 Sigmodon hispidus
CCCTCTCCTCCTCTTTCTCCTCCTTCTTCCTCTTCTTTTTCTTCTTCTCCTCTTTCTTCTTTGACTATACCTCTTCTTAAACTATCAGTTAAAATAAATAAACCTTTCTTTCTTCTTCTTTGGTTTTCTTGAGGCAGAGTTTCTTTGTATAACGATTCTGGCTGTTCTGAAACTCACCCAACTCTGGCTGGTCTTGAACTCACTGCCCCTGCCTCCCGAGTGCTGAGACCACGGTGGCTACCCACCTAAACCCTTTGTTCTATAAGTGGCTTTTGTCAGGTTTTTTGTCATAGCAACAGAAAAGTAGTGACACATTCTGAATAGGAACAGATTCAAAAGGACATGTCTTATTGTGTTTATTTTCTGAAATTTATAGAAACTTAATGGAGAATTTTTTAAGTGGCAGAATTTTGTCTTGTTTTTAATTATAATTAAGAACACATAACATAAAATTTACCATCTTAGTCATTTTCTAGTACAGGTCAGTAGTGTTAAGCATATTTAAGAATACCCGAGTTTGGGGGATTATGGAGAGCTCACACTCTTCTTGCACAGGACCAGAGCTGGATTCCCAGTGCTCACAATGTCCTGGAACTCCACATCTGGCTCTTCTGGCACCCATGCACATACATATAATTTTAAAAGAACAAAGTAAGAAAAGAATGACTGAACTTTGTTTCTGCCATCTCCTCCTTGACTGCACTTCAGGCAATAAGGGCATGCAGCAGGAACACCCTTTCCATCTTTGTTAAAGCTAGTGGGGATAATTAACCCAGGAACAATGTGGGTAAAGACAGGAGCTAGGCTGTGGAATGGTAAACTCTGTGAGAGTGGTAGCAGGACATCCCTGATAGCCCAGGAAGGGAAGATGCTGAGGGACATCCAGTTCATCTAGAATAATAGAAAGACTTGGCAGAACGAGGTGTTGGGGTGATGGAGTGAAAGTGGGGTGCCTGAACAACAGGACTGGCTTTGAGATGGGGCATCTTGATACCAGGAAGTCACTTATGTCTGTCCCTGTAGGCTACCATGGGCTTGATCTATAGGAATTTTTGTTTCTTTGAGACAGTATCTTTCAATGTTTCCAGGCTGACCTTGAAATTGTGGTAATATTCCCACTTCAGCCTCCTGAGTGCAGGACTATGACACCACACTTGACTCATCTCAGGAACTTAGAACTCAGACTTAATGACTACAGACAGTCTTAGAAAATGGAAAGTTAAGAGAACAGAACTAAATGTCAGAGTTAACTAAAATGCTGTGTCCTAAATAAAATATCCCCACACTCACAGACCAGCTCCAGAAGTTTCATGCTGTGTTAGACTTCTCATTCCATGGTGAAACACTTGATTACATTAATTGAGGTTGGAAGATCTGATCATTGTAGGTGGTACCATTCCCTAGGCAGGGGATCCTGGACTATATAAAAGCAGAAAAATTGCGCTCCAGGAGTTCCACATCTGTCTTAGTGAGACTTTTCACTGCAGTGTGAAACACTCAAGAGAACAGCAACAAAATAGGAAATATTTATTTTGAGACATAGCTTTGGAGGTTTTAGTTGACTCCATTGCTATGGGTGTGGTGAGGTAGTACAGTATATCATGGTAGTAGTGTATACAGTGAAGCAGAGCTGCTCACCTCATGGTACCAGGTCACAGAAAAATAGAAAGGAGCCCAGAACAAGATACAGTCCCAAGGACATGCTCCCGACTGACCGGATTCCTTCAGGCAGGCCCCACCTCCGAAAGAGGCTTCATGATCCAGCTACTTCTCAATGATTGGATAAAATTTGCCGGCATCAACCGTGAGCCTTTTGGTGAGAAGGGTCTGTGTGAAGCTTTCTGTCTAAGCTGATCAACATCATATCTAGACTCCCCTGGGCACCTGCAGGCAATGGATTGGAGTACATTTTGAAGAAACTGAACTACCCCAGAGGAAGGATTTGTAGTCATAGCCCTTGGGACTGCTTCCCGAGTTTGCTGGATGCCAAGTTGCTCAACAATGACATGTGTCAGTTGTCACACCATCTCCATGTTTGAAAGCTTCCAATCGGTTTTTACTTGCCTCCCTTTGAAATAAAGATTATCAGTCACTTGAGGCAAATATAACAACGAGTGAGTGAAGCCGGGTTTATCATCCTTGTGCATCAGTGGCTTTCGGCGGCTGCTGACTCCACCTTTTCTGGGCCTGTTTGTAGATTGACTCATACAGTGGATTCTTCACCTGCAACACTCCTGCAGCCCTCGGCAATGGGAGCCTGTGTTTGGGTCTCAGTGACGGGCTTAGTTCCAGGGCAGAGCACATGTTAACTGGGTCTCTACGCGCTCTTCCTGTGTGCACTTTGTCTTCTCATGCCTTTGGCCTCCTGCACATGTAGACTCTTATGAAACCAGATTTTCTCTTTTAGGTGCAGTTCAGTTCTGCTCTTCCTGCTAGCCACATGGGAAACATCTGGTTTCCCTGGTAGTCTTTCTTGGTATTCAGCCTCTAATTTGCAGTAGAGGATTCCTTAGTCCTGTCGCCTGGCTCCCCCACCCCCACCCACCGTAGCTATCTACATCCTTTCTCCACCTTCTTAAAAGCCTGCATCTTCTGCCTCCAGATGAAAAAGCTCATTGTTTCCCAACAGTCTGGCTGCAAAGCTTAGTGCCTACCTCCCAGCTGCACTGGAGCTCTCTGTCTCAGGATGAAGTTCTTGTTAATTGGGCTGAGAGCTGGACAAGAACAAATCAGCCCATTCCTTTGAATTACACTTCAGAGTTCGGCACAGTGCTGGAAGAAAAGGATGGGAAAGAGGGCCTGACTGAAGGGGCAGCAGGCATTGGAGATTAATTTCCTGCAACAGGGATGACTGTAAGGTCAAGGAAGCATTTGGCTTCTGCCGGAAGGCTCAGTCATATATCTATTACGCCTAGCATTTTTCCAGATCAGGAGTGGTCTCCCAGATGAGTCTTACACTTTGATTTCTAGCATGGTGTGAAAATCTGCAGAGCACCTGTATTCTTTTGGGTTTTCCCAAAAGAAGAACTTGAAATGAGAATCAAGTGGAGGTGGTTTTGTGAGATGACCCCTAAATGTGAAGCATGTGTGAGGAGGAAACAGTGAAGATGATAGAGAGAAGGAAAAAACCACCAAGGTACCACTCCAGGCATATTATAAAGCAGGTAGCAGCAAATAGGATGCATAAGTCCTCCCAGAACCTCTGGGAGGCAAGAGGAGCATTAAGCCTTCATACACTCTGCCCTCCCCTGTTATGCTCACTCACTCCAGGAGCAGTAAGGTTTGTGCATTTCTGGACTTTCTCTATGTTGTTTTAATTTCAGCACAATGGCTGCACCTTAATCTACTGCTATTTTGGCCAGCAATTGTGATTCTGCAGCTACTGGCCTGCTTCTCTGGCAACAGCCTGACCACTCATGTGGATATATATTACATATTTAATAAAACCTGAATATTGGAGAGAGAGCACACAGTCAAATCCTAGGCAGACAGCTCAGGAAATTCTTAAACCTTGAATACAAAGATAAACAGCTGAGTCAGTCACACACACCTTTAATCCCAGCACAGGGAAAGTCAGGAATGGCGACCAACACCCTTGAACACCCTTGATCCCATAACTCCAGGGACAGAACTTCTTCTGTTTCTATGAGTTCAAGGCTACATGCCTTTAATCCTAATCTGGATGGGATAGGGTATCTAAGGGCTCATAGAAACCAGGCAGACACAGAAGTGACTGGCAGAAGTGACTGATAGAAGCAACCAGGAGTGAGGCAGAGGAAGTTACAAGACAGCTGGTTGAGAATTAACTGTGTGCTCTCTCCCCAATATTCAGGTTTTATTGAATATATAATATATATCCACACACTCATATTGCAGCCTGGTGGGAATTCTTTTCCCATAGGCATGGCTCTGTTGTTACTGCTAAAGGTAGCTTTAACTAAATCTCTTTCATTGTACTTATACATAAGACTTGAAATTCAAAGTCTGGGGTGAAAACCTGCTAGCTCAGAGAGGTTGAATAGCAACAAGCTGACATCTTTGCTGGCATCTCCCCAAGAGAGCATCCTTAGACTCCACCAAAAATATCTGTGTCTCTCAAAATCCCTTCCTACTTTTTCTGGCACATCTATCTCTCCGAGATGACCTCTTGTGCTTTATGATTACTTTCTGTGAGCTAGCTGATAATTCAGCCTCCTGACCTGAGTTAATTTTATTTAATTGATGCAACTGGAAACTCTGGGTGCAAGTATAATCAGATACCCCTAATATCTCTATGCCTGAGCTCAGCAGTCTCCTGAGGTTTCTGAAGAGCTCTAACGTAGGAAAACAGAGGTGGATCAGGTCCCTGAGGTAGAACATGGTCACTGTGAAGAGAAAAGTCCCCTATATCAGTTTCTTCCCTAACCTGCTTCTTTGGTTTTCTTGGCAGGTTTATGTACCACCTAGTATTTTTAAGCTCATTTCCACTCATTTATGTTTCATTAGGCAGGGCTAGTATTAGTGGCTTGAAGTCTCAATAGAGAAAGAAACGGAAGTGGGCGAATAAATCATCCTGGACTCCCTGTCTCCTATGCTAGTGATGCAGTTAGTCCTGGGCTGGCTGATTCTTCCTCTAAATTGTCCTGTATCTGAAGCTGCTGTCTAGGTTCAGATTATCACCATCCCTCCTCCCCCAGACACCTGCTCGATTTCCTAGTTTGCCTGCCCCCCACCCAGGCTATTTATTTCTCTGGCCAATTCTCAAAATTCCAAACCTGGGATCTGTGGATGTGGCACAGTTGGTGGAGCACTTGCCTAAAATGCACAAAGCCTCAGGACTGCATAAACCCGGGTCTGATGCTGCACTCCTGTAATTCCAGCACTCAGCAGGCCAAGGCAGAAAGAACAGAAGTTAGAAGTCTGCCTTCATGGGATGTGCAACCTGATCAAGACTGTCACGGGACACAAAAGAACTGCCCTCCCAAAACCCATTAAAATATAGTTCTCATAGGTGTGAAAATTCTTTCAATAGCTCCTGCCTCATACCTTTGTCTTTCAGGCAGGTTAAGCTATGATCAATTCTCAGACTCCTGAGGTCCTGGTCATCCAGCTTCTATACAGGGTTTCGTTCCAAGATAGTATAGTCATTTTGTTAGCAGTGCCATTTTATAGGGTTGTTTTTAGATTAAATTATATGTACTTAGTACCCCATTCACAGCAAATGCTAGCTTCTTAGAGTTTTAATATAATTTGCTTTTAGAGCACTTTCAGGTTCATGGAAAACTATCAGCATTCTAACCTGGAGTGATGCAATTGTTATAACTCAAAATTCACTTCAGGATCAGTCTTGGTTTTGTATATTCTATTGGGTTTGACGAAGTGACATGTATCTGTCTGTCACTACAGGTTTTATGGCATAGTTTTCTACACTAAATGTGCTCTGCCTTATTCCTGGTTATTTCTCCTTCCCCTTATGCCTGTCAACTACTGCTGCTGTAACTGCTTCCTTTGATGCCTTCCAGAACGTCATACATTGGAATCACACAGTCTGTACCCACCCCCAGACTGGCTTCTTTCACTTAGTGACATATGCTTAAATTCTCTTCATGTGTTTTTATAGCTCAACAGTTTAGTTCTTAGTTCTGAATAATAGCCCATTGTTTGGATGTACTACAGTTTATCTACCCACTCTTTTTCAAATTTCTCAGTTATAACTAAAGTGTCTATAAACATTCATGTGCATGGTTGTACATGGACATAAGGAGCATAATTGCCGCATCGTTTTGTAAGAGTATGTTTCATAAGACACTGGCAAAGTGTCTTCCAATGTGACTGTACAATTCTGTAGTTCAAAGAACAATGAGTGAGAGTTTCTGCTGCTCAACAAAACATTTTATTGTGTCAATATCTGGTATTTTTACCACTGAGATAGCAGAGCTGTATCTATTTTCCATTTGCAATTCCCCATTGGTATAGAATGTGGAACATCTTTTCATGTTGATATCTTTTTTTAGAGACAGGGTCTTACTATAAAACCCTGGGTGGCCTGAAGATTGCTATGTAGATCAGGCTGGCCCCAAACTGCAAAAGCTCTACTTGACATGGCCCTTTCCCAGTGCTGAGACAAACGGCATGTGACATTATGCCTGGCTTCATAGAATTCTTTGAAGAGCAGAAATTTTTTTTTCAGTACATTTTTAACTTAATGAGGCTCAGCTTATCAATTCTTTCTTTTATGAATCATGCCTTTGGTGTTGTATCTAAAAAGTCTTCACCATACCCAACATCACTTGGCTTTTTAAAAGGTTATTTATCTTTTATTAGCTCACTGAGAATTCTGTATGATGTGGTTTGATCATATCCACTCTCTTCAATTCTTCTTCCCTACCCGCCCAACTTTGTGTCTTACTTTTCACTCATCAGGTACAATTTGTGATGCCCACATGTTCTTGGATACATGGCTTTCTGCTGGAGTATGATCAGCTTACTAGGCGTGACACTCTAAAGAACACCAAGAGCTATAGAGCCTCAGCTGGGGGCGGGACTTCATCTCCACCCCATCAGCATATGCTGCGATTTGGTTTGCCTTGAGCTTGCACTAGTCTTGTATGCACTGTCATAACCACCATGAGCTCCTATGTGCAGCCTCTCTGCAATGTCTGGAGAACACTGTTTCCTTGTGCTCATTCACTACCTCTGACTCTTACAGTCTTCCCACCTCCTCTTCCCCAATGATCCCCAAGTCTAAGGAAGACAGGATGTAATATAAATGCTCCTTTTAGAGCTGAGTATTATTCTCCACACCTTGGTCAGTTGTATTTAATCACAACTATGTAACTCTGTGTTAATCATCATCTAGAAGCTTCTCTAATGAAGGTTGGAAGATGCATAACAATGTCATTAGGAGTCAGTTTAATATGATGTCCATTTAGCAGAATAATGGTAGTACGTTTTCTCCTAGGGCCCAGGCCATAGGCTACTGGTTCATCAGTGGTGCCATGTATGAATTTTATCTTGTGGAATGGGGGCCTAAATCCAACCAGAAAGTTTGTTACTCCTATGATGTTCATGCCACTATTGCACCAGTGGACATGTCTTGTCAGGCTATTCATTATTCTAGCTCACAGGGTAGCTTACACTTTGATAAGATTGATGAGCAGTTTTCTTCTCGGGTAGCATGCATAGCACCTTCCAGCATTATGAAAGCCAGATCATAGGGATAAAGACTCCAAGTCAATACCAGCATAGTATTTGCACATTCTGTGACTCAAGTGAGTGGTGTCTAGCAATAGGACCTTACAATTGAGTTCTAAAGGGTCATGAATAGCACCAATAATAGTCTGTAATGTTTGAAGTTTCATGGGAACTCACTGGCCAGTGACTCCTTTTCAGAATTTTATAGCTTTGTATTTTACATTCAGGCAGAGGATGCACTCTTAGTTAACTGCTATGAGGGGTGTGAGCTCTAAGTTCACTTTTGTTCTGGTCACCTGTTTCAGCATTGCCTGTTGGAAACCACTTTCTTCTTACAATTTATTTATCTTTACTTTCTATATGTGAGTGTTTGTATGTGTTTGAACTCTGTGTGTGTGTGTGTGTGTGTGTGTGTGTGTGTGTTTGTGCATGCGCACCTGGTACCCACAGAGGTCAGAAAATAACATCAGAACTCTTGGAATTGGAGTTGTGGATGCTTGGGAGCCATCATGTAGGTGCTGGGAACTCAACCTGGGTCCTCTGCAAGAACAGCCCAGTGCTCTTAACCACTGAGCCACCTTTCCCAGCCCTGAGGAATCTTTTTGTCCCCTCTTTTCTATTGTACTGTCTTTACCCTTCATCAGAGATCAATCAACTGTATTAATGTATGCCTACTTCCCTGTTGGTGATCCTATCTATTGATTTATTTGTACATGTTTAAACCCCAGATAAAATAGCTCAATTACTTTTGCACCATAGTAAATCTTGAAATCAAGTAGGGCTACTCTTCTATCATTTCTCGTTCGGTACAGTGTCATTCTTTCTCAGTCTTTTGCCTCTTAGTTGACATTCACAAAACTATTTGGCCTAATTATAATTTTTATTGCATTTAATCTATATATGAAGTTGAAAAGGATCACATCTTGCCAGTCTTTAGCCTTTCTAACCATGAACACAAGCTGCTTCTCCATTGACTTAGTTCTTCGGTTTCTTTCATTGGAGTTCTGTAGTTTTACTCGTACATATCTTGTTGGATTTACTAGGTTATTATATTTTAAAGTTAATACAAATAGTTCTGCATTTTAGAATTTCAGATTCTGCCCATTCATTGCTGATACTGGGGAAGTAACCAGCAAGTTTTATTATAAAGAAAAAATGCTTGAAGATATTTCAAAATGGTTCTTTTTTCATCCCCATGCAGGAATAATGAGGATTTTTTCCCCCTCTTCAGTATTTGTATCAAGAACCTGGAGAGAAACACACCAAAAATCCTTTTCCCTATAATCAGCCCCCCTCTCCTGTTTCTCTTTTCTTTTGAGACAGCATTTCTCTGTGTAGCCTTGGAT
This sequence comes from Sigmodon hispidus, assembly GCA_004025045.1. Classification (NCBI taxonomy): domain Eukaryota; kingdom Metazoa; phylum Chordata; class Mammalia; order Rodentia; family Cricetidae; genus Sigmodon; species Sigmodon hispidus. The sequence continues at coordinate 60,279 of PVIH01000507.1, forward strand.
ATACTGGAACTCACTCTGTAGACCAGGCTGGCCTCAAACTCATAGAGATCTGCCTGCCTCTGCCTCCTGAGTGCTGGGATTAAAGGTGTGCACCACCACCACTGCCTGTCACATATTTTAAAATTTTGTCTAGAATAAACCTGCAGTGAGTTTTTGTCAGTCACAGCACAGGCTTTCCACCCTGGCACTCAATTCTCTCTTCTTTCTTTCCTTCTTCCCTTCCTTGCTCTCTTAAACTGACAGAGATCCACCTGCCTCTGCCTCTAAGTGCTGGAATCAAAGATGTGCATCTCCCCCCCCCCCCAGCTGATCCTACTGTTTTGTGTTCAGAGGTTTCGTTTTAAGGATCATGGTTCATTGTTTCTACATCGTGTTTCTCAAGCTTTGGGACAGCAGTCTGTCATGCCCTCCCTTCTCTGCTAAGAAGAACAGTTGACCTCTGAGTTTTCTCAGTTTATCACTGGTGATTAGGACTGAGTGAGTAATTGCAGTTCCTTACATACATGACTGGAAACCAGAAGTCAGTGAATTTTTAATTTTTTCATTTCTAAAAGTATTTAACATAAATATGAAACTTAAACTTTTGCCATTTAACTATTTGTGGTGTCTAATTCAGCGATGTCACTTATTGTCGTTCCATGCCTGCCCTCATCCACCTCTAGAAGCTTTCCATCATCCCAAACTGGAAATTAAATTATACATACTAATTCCCCAGAAAGTGCCAGCTTTATAGTATTTTTGATTGCTGATCATTATTATGTAGTAAACAACTACAAATTCCCTTTTATTGCTAAAGACTTTTGTTTGTTTGTTTTTGTGACAGGGTCTCAATATGTAGCCCTCACTGGCCTAGAACTGACAGAGATCTGCTTGTCTCTGCCTCTCAAGGGCTGGGATGAAAGGTTTGTATCATAATACCTAATCTTTTAAAATTAAAATTGTAATATGTATATTTAAATTTGTATTTGTTTTTATTTTCTGGCTGTAAGTATTTTGCCTAGATGGATGTACATGCATACTTCTGTGCCTGGTGCCCTCATAGGCCAGAATAGCTGTCAGATGCCCTGAAGTTACAGATGGTTGTGAGCTACCATGTGGATACTGGACCTAAGCTCATACCATCCACAAGAGCAGCTAGAGCCCTTAACTACTGAGCCATTTCTCTAGGCCCTGATTTATTTATTTATTTATTTATTTATTTTTTTTTTTTTTTAAAACTTTATTTATTTATTTATTTGCCTTGGTGTTTGCCTGGAACTGGAACTACAGACAGTTGTTAGCTGCCATGTGGGTGCTGGGAATCGAACCCGGGTCCTCTGGAAGAGCAGACGGTGCTCTTAACCGCTGAGCCATCTCTCCAGCCCCCCTGATTTATTTTTTATTAAGTATATGTATGTGTGACGCATGTATGTCTGTTTTGGGTATGTGCATATGCATACAGGTGCCCTTAGAAGCCAGAAGAATGTGTCAGGTGCCCTGGACCTGGAGTTACAGGTAGTTGTAGCTATCTGATGTGGCTGCTGGGAACTGAACTTGGGTTCTCTGCAAGAGTAATAGGCTCTGAGCCAACTCTTCAGGCCTGTTCCTATCAGTTTTTATATTAGACATTGGGCACTATTCACAAGCATATGTTTGGGCCAGAGAGAGGATCATGACTACTTTTGAGAAGACAGAATTGATAATATCAAGGTATGTTCTATAGAGATAAAGATCATTAATGAAGAGAATGTGAATGGAGCATGGCAATGCTTCTTCCAGCCAGAGCGAGCAAATTACCCTGAAAGTTGGTCCTAAATGGAAGCATCTATCAAGGTAAATGTTCTGGGTCTGCACTGACTTCATTGCACTGGTTTTGTTTTATTGTCTCATATGCTCAACAATGGAACCTTGAAACTGCCAGAGAGATGAGTAAAAAGATTCCTTTTACTAATCTTATTTCCAAATGTAATTGGTGCCTGAATTATGAATCTTTTGGCCTCTAAAGACTGTATGAACAGAGCCATCCATCCTGGTAAGTGGGCCAAGGTGTCACTGTGATACATGTTCATGTCCCAGCAATGGAAAAGTTAGTGGAATTGGTACAATCTTTCTGGAAAGCTATTTGGTGATATGTCTCAAACATTTAAATTTGTAGATCCTACATTCTACCAGTTTTATTTTAAAGTTTTAATTTATTTGAAAGAAACAATTGAACAAATGGATAAAAGTGTTTAGGTAAAGGTATTCAATACTGC
>PVIH01000507.1:62612-111316 GCA_004025045.1 Sigmodon hispidus
TCCCCCTGTGTGTGTGTGTGTGTGTGTGTGTGTGTGTGTGTGTGTGTGTGTGTGTGAGAGAGAGAGAGAGAGAGAGAGAGAGAGAGAGAGAAAGAAAATGTCTTTTTGTCAAATGCTTGTGCAGAAAGATGTACTTATATATCTTAAACTCATAGAAAATTTAAAAGTTATTTTTTAAGAAAAAGAAAACTCACAATTATGTATAGAAGCATACACATAATAATAGCTTGAGTGATACATGGCTTTCAGTTTCAGAGGAGTGTGGTCAAAGGGACACAGCTGAACTGGATCAAACTCCCAGGACCCCTTAAGATGGGGAGGACCCCATGTGTTTGCCTCCTTTGGCCTTGGTGCCCAGTCCCTGTTCTTCCTGCCTAGAACATTAGTTCTTGTCTAGATGTACAGCGAGTATCATGCAAATGTAAGGGAATAAGGTCTGAAGACAAGCATCCTCACACTACATCATGGAGGAAGAAAGGGAAGTGAAGCCCTGCTTCAGACGTGAGACGCACCAGCTTTTACTTACTTACCCAGTTTGTTATGACATATGACTCCTAGTATAGTTGCTATCATTTCTCTCTCCCCTTCATTCTAAAGCCAAATGATAACAGTGTATCACATGCTAGTAGGCAATCCCTGAATGAGTTAAAGAAAGATTTAAAAATCAACTTTATGACAACCAAAAGACTGTGTTTGTGGCTCTGCAGGCATTGAGAGACCATGCTACTATACACATTGAAGGGTTTTGTTTTTTTTTTCACTTTTTTGGAGGAAGCTCTCTCATACAGTATCACAATATCATGTCATTACAAATAGAGATAGTTTGACTTCTTTTCCTGTTTATATACCTTTAATTTCTCTCTCTAGCATTATTGCTCCAGATAATACTTCCAGCCCAATGTTGAAAAGGAGTAGGGATAGCAGACCTGCCTGTCTTGTTCCCAACTTCAGTGGGATTGCTTCAGGCTCCTCTCCATTGAAGATGATGTTGGCTATGGGCTTCTCATATGTAGCTTTTATGTTGCGTATGTTCCCACTCACACAACATTCTCTAGGACCTTTATTTTGTCAAAGGCTTTTTATGCATTTATTAAGATGGTCATGTGAGTCTTTAAGTCATTTATGTGGTTTACTATGTTTATTGACTTAAGTATGTTGAACCATCCCTGCAGTTTGGGAATGAAGCTAATTTGGCTATGATAGCTAATCTCTTTGGTGTGTGTTTGTATTCTGTTTGCAGCTATGTGACTGAGGATTTTTGAATCTACACTCACAAGTGATATTGGCCTGAAGTTTTCTTTGGTTGTTGTCCTGTCCTTGCCTGGCTTGGGATGACAATAATACTAGATTCATAGAAGGAGTTTGGGGTGATCCTTCTGTCTCTTTACTTTAAAAAAATGTAGTTTAAAAAGTATCGACTACCAATCAAATTGAAAGTCTGGTAGAATTCTGCTGTGAATCCATCTGGCCCTGTACTTTTTTTTTTTTTTTTTTTTTTTTTTTTTTTTTTTTTTTTTTTTTTTTTTTTTTTTTTTTTTTTTTTTTTTTTTTTTTTTTTTTTTTTTTTTTTTTTTTTTTGTAAGCTTTTTATTACTGCTTCAATCTCATTTGTTATGGGTCTGTTCAGGTTGCTGACTTCCTGGTTTAGTTTTGGTGATTTAGCTGAATTTAGAAATTCATCCACTTCTTTTAGGTTCCATCTTAATGGAATACAAGTTTTTAAAAATATTTCCTTGTAATATTCTAAATTTTTGGTGTTGTAATCTTCTTTTATTCATTTCTAATTTTGGTCAAGGATTTATCACTCTTACTTATCTCTCAAAGAACCAGCTCTTAGATCCATTGATTATTTGTATTGTTTTGTTTGTTTTTATTTCACTGATTTCTACTCTGATTTTTATTATTTTTTTGCTGTTGACTGGATTTGACTTTGGTTTGTTTTTGGTTTTTTCCAAAAATTTGAGTTACATCATTAAATCATTTATTCATATGTTCTGATTTTTTTAAACTCTCTTTTCATTTATTCACATCATGTATCTTGGTCCCACTAATTTCCACATCCCTTTGTTTCTGTCCTTGCTCCCCCCAAAATATAAAATAAAATTTAATAGAAAAAAGGAAAACCCTCATCATGGAAGCCATAGAGTGACACAGGGAGTCAGACAGGAAATCTTTTTATCCAGGTATCTTTACTTGCAAGTGTTCATTGCAAAGTCATTGGTCTGGTTCAAGGCTTCTGATTTCAACTACTTCATCAATACTGGGGCATCACTGTGACTCTTCTTGGATACCATGTGTTGTGGAATCCTACAGCTTTGGGTCTGCAGGACCACCCCCTTCATGTGCTCCAACAGATCATAGATGGGGTAGATTTTGGGGTGGGCCAATCCCCAAAATCTGATTCTGAGCCTGGGTAATTGCAAGGGTAGTCAGCCCACCAGCAGTCTTCACCACCAGGGTGAACTGTCCATCATTTTCCCAGCTAGTTTCCTACTTTGCAGTGATGAGCGAGGGGAGGGTCAATTCTCCTGCTTTCACTCCCTCAGGGTGGGCTCACCCACACCTACACTATGAGGACCAGCTCTACTGTGTTGCCATGGTGAGGTGCAGGGGCCACTCTTTCAAGTGCTGCAGCGGGTGAGGGGCAGGGTCAGCCAGATCTCCTGCTCTTAGGACCTCACAGCCAACTCTCCCACCTGCCTCAGGTGTAGAGGGGCAGGGGTGGAGAGGACATCTCTTCCCTGTCCATGCCACTATATAGCAGATGAGGGTCTGGACCAGATCTCCTACAATTATGTCCTTGGAGCCAGCTCACCCACACCCTGTCAACAGGGTCAGCTCCACTGACCTGACATCAGGTCAGCTGATGTGCAGGGCTTGCTTTTCTGAGTGTTGCAGGAAAGGGTCAGTTCCCTCCCCAGCTGGAGGCTGTGGAGGCCAGGGGCTTGGGCATCTTCTTGTTCTTAACATCATACTACAGACAAGAAAGGAAGTATCAGACAAGTCTTTTTCATGTCCTTAGTTCTGGCCCACCCACATACCTTTGTTTATATTTAAAGTTCTGTTGTCATTTTGCACTACACATTTACCATTGTTTAATGCTCATATAATTGTTATATTTAAAGTCATTACTCAAAAACTATACACCCGTTTATAGAGTACCTATTTTTATAAGCAGAGGCTGGCTCACCCCTGTTTACAGGGTCAACTCTACTTTGCTCTTTAAGCAAGGTGCAGGGCCTGTTCTCCTGAGTGTTGCAGCTGGTGAGGGGTTGGGTCAGGCAAGAAGTCTCAAGGTGGGTCATTTCCCTCTGGCATATCCATGTGAGGTAGGTCTGATTCCCTCATCCCAGTATTAAGGCTGGGTTATGTGTTCCTCTGTAGGGAATGGGCTCCAAGATGTCAGTTCATGCACCAGGAACAAAGTCTGATTCTATTCTATTCCAAGAGGCTCTACAAGCTGCCCATGGCATTCATTAGTCATCTACCTTTGGAGGGTTTAGTTCCTTTCCCTGAAGGTTCTTCAGCAGTTGTTTCTGATTCAGTGAGCTCCCAATAGCTCAGGTCAGCCATCTCTGTGGATCTCCTTCTCGTGATCCCAATCCCTTTGCTCATATACACTCTCCTCTCTCTCTTCAGCTGGACCAGGAGCTTAGCTATGGATCTCTGCTTCCACCTCTATTCATTGCTGGATGAACATTCTATAATGACACTTAGGGTGGTCATTCATTTGATTATAAGAGAAGTCCTCTTTAGGCACCTTCTCTACTATTTCTTGGAGTTTTAGCCAGGGACATCTTATGGGTTCTTGGAGGTTTCCTTAGCAGCAGCTTTCTTTCCAACGCCACACTGGCTTCCTTTATCAAGATATTCATTTCTTTTTTTCTCCCTCTTTGTTGCTCCTCTCACTCAATAATCTCCTTCTCATGATTTGTTCCCACCTCTACTTGGTCACTAGCCATTATGATCTCAATTTACTCAGGAAATCTCTATTTTTCTCTTCCCAGGGGGAAGAAACTCTTAAGTTTCCTCTGTTCTTAAGCTGTTCAGGGGTTGTGGTTTGCAGCCTGGATATTCTTTGCTTTTTGTCTAAAATCCACTTATGAATGAGTACATACCACGTTCATCTTTCTGGGCTTGTGATACCTCACTCAGGATGATGCTCTCCAAATCCATCCATTTGCCTGCAAATTTTAGAATTTTTTTTTTTTTTCTGCTGAGTAGAACTCCATTTTTCAGTTGAGGGGCATCTAGGTTGTTTCCAGGTTCTGGATATTACAAATAATGCTGCTATGAACATAATTGAGCTAATGCCCTTGGGGAAGAATGTGTGTCCTTTGGATATATGCCAATAGTGGTATTGCTGGATCATTGGGGAGATTGATTCCCAGTTTTCTGAGGAACTGCCATACTGCATTTCAGAGTGGCTGAACAAGTTTACATTCCCACTAGCAATGGAGGAGTGTTTCTCTTGCTTCACATCCCCTCCAGCATAGGCTGTCATCTGTGTTTTTATTCTTAGTCATTCTGACAGGTGTAAGATGGTAACTTAAAAGTTGTTTTGATTTGCATTTCTCTGATGGATAAAGATGTTGAGCAATTCTTTAAGTGTCTTCCAGCCATTTGTAATTCTGTTGATAATTCCCATTTTAGCTCTGAACCTCATTTTTAATTGGATTATTTGGGTTTTTGGCTTCTAGTTTCTTGAGTTCTCTATATATTTTAGAGATCATTCCTCTGTCAGATGTAGGGTTGGTAAAGATCTTTTCTCATTCTGTAGGCTATCATTTTGTCTTACTGACCATGTCCTTTGCCTTACAGAAGCTTCTCAGTTTAAGGAGGTCCCATTTATTATTTGTTATTCTTAGTGTCTGGGCTACTGGTGCTATATTTAGGAAGTGGTCACCTGTGCCAATGTGTTGAAGGGTATTTCTTTTTTTTTCTATCAAGTTCAGTGTATCTAGGTTTATGTTGAGGTCTTTGATCTACTTGGATTTGAGTCTTGTATAGGATGATAGATATGGATCTCTTTGCATTCTTCTACATACTATCATCCAGTTATGCCAGCACCATTTGCTGAAGATACTATCTTTTTTCCATTGTATATTTTTGGCCTTTTTGTCAAAAATCAAGTGTTCATAGGTATGTGGATTAAAGTCGGGGTCTTCGATTCTATTCCATTGGTCCACAAGTCTGTTTTTATGCCAATACCAGGTTGTTTTTATTACTGAAGCTCTAGAGGTGATCCTGAAGTCAGGGATGGTGATGCCTCCTGAAGTTCTTTTGTTGAATAGGGTTGTTTTGGCAATCCTGGCTTTCCTGTTATTCCATATAAAGTTGAATATTGTGCTTTCAAGGTCAGTAAAAAATTGTGTTGGGATTTTGATGGGGATTGCATTGAATCTGTAGATTGCTTTTGATAAGGTTGCCATTTTTACTATGTTGATCCTACCTATCCAGGAGCATAGGAGATCTTTTCATTTTCTTATATCTTCTTCAATTTCTTTCTTCAATGGCTTAAAGTTCTTGTCAAACAGGTCTCCCACTTCTTTGATTAGAGTTACCCAAAGATATTTAATGCTATTTGCAGCTGTTATAAAGGGTGATATTTCCCTGATTTCTTTTTCATTCCTTTTATCATATGCGTATAGGAGGGCTATTGATTTTTTGAGTTAATCTTGTACCCTGATACATTGTAGAAGGTGTTTATCAGCTGTGGGAATTCCCTGGTAGAATTTTTTGGGTCACTTATGTATATGATCATATCATCTGCAAATAGAGATAGTTTGATTTATTCCTTTCCAATTTGTATCCTCTTAATCTCCTTTTGTTCTCTTATTGCTTTAGCTAAAAATTCAAAAACTATATTGAATAGATAAGGGGAGAGATGACAGCTTGTCTTGTTTCTGATTTTAATGAGATTGCTTTAGTTTGATGTTGGCTGTCAGCTTGCTGTATATTGCCTTTATTATGTTTAGGTATTTTCCCTGTATTCTTGATCTCTTCAGGACTTTTATCATGAAAGAGTGTTGGATTTTGTCAAAGGCTTTTCATTGTCTAAGGAGATGATCATTTGTTTTTTTTCTTTCAGGTTGTTTATATGATAAATGGCGTTCATAGTTTTTCATATGTTGAACCATCTCTGCATCTCTAGGATGAAACTTACTTGATCATGGTGGATGATTTTTTTGATATATTGCTGAATTTGGGTTGCCAGAACTTTATTATTTTTTCATCAATGTTCATGAGGGAGATTGGTTTGTAATTCTCTTCCTTTGTTGCATCTATGAGTGGCTTGGGTATCAGTTCTGCAATGTTCTTTCAGTTTCTATTGTATGGAACAGTTTGAGGAGTATTGGTATTAGTTCTTCTTTGAATTTCTGCTAGAATTATGCACTAAAATCATCTGGCCCTGGGCTTTTTTTTTTTTTTCCCTTGGGAGACTTTTAATAGCAGCTTCAATTTCCTTGATGGCTATAGGTCTATTTAGGTCATTTATCTGGTCTTGATTTAATTTTGGTAAGTGGTACCTGTCTAGGAAGAAAGCTGTTTATTTCTTTTAGGGTTTCCAATTTAGTGGAGTATAAATTTTTGAAGCATGACCTAATGATTCTCTGGATTTCCTGGGTTCTCTCTCTCTCTCTCTCTGCCTTTTGATTAGTTTGGATGGGGTTTATCTATGTTGTTGGTTTTCTCAAACAATCAACTCTTTGATTCATTGATTCCTTGTATTGTTCTCTTTGTTTCAAATGTATTGATTTCAGCCTTGTTATTTCCTGCCATCTACTTCTAGGTAAGTTTACTTCTAATTGTTATAAAGCTTTCAGCTGTGCTAGTAAGTATCTTGTGTGAGATTTCTCTAGATTTTTTTATATAGGTATCTAGTGCTATAAATTTTCCTTTTAGCATTGCTTTCATTGTGTCCCATAAATTTGGGTATGCTGTAGATTCATTTTCATTGAATTCTAGGAAGTCTTTGGTTTCTTTAACTTCTTCCTTGACCCAAAGGTGGTTCAATTGAGAGATGTTCAGTTTCTATGAATCTGTAGGCTTTCTGTGATTTTTGTTGTTGTTGAACTCTAATATTAGACTATGGTGATCTTATATGATACAAGGAGTTATTTCCATTTTTTAATCTATTGATGTTTACTTTATGACCAAGTATGTGGTCAATTTTAGAGAAAGTTCCATGGGTTGCTGGGAAAAAGGTATATTCCTTTGTGTTTGAGTGGAAAGTTCATTTGGGTCATAATATCTGTTAGATCCCTTATTTCTCTGTTGAGTTTCTGTCTAGTAGACCTATCCATTGGTGAGAGTGGGGTTTTGAAGATTTACATTATTAATGTGTGGGGTTTGATATGAGATTTAAGCTTTAGTAGTGTTTCTTTTACACATATAGGTGCCCTTGTGTTGGGGGTATAAATGTTCAAGATTGAGACTTCATCTGGTGGATTTTTCCTGAGATGAATAAATGATGTCTGTCCTGATCTCTTCTGATTGATTTTAGTTTAAAGTCTATTTTGTTAAATATTAAGATGGCTACACAAGCTTGTTTCTTAGGATTATTTGATTAGAAAGTCTTTTCCCAACCCTTTCCTCTGAACTTGTGTCTGTCTTTGAAGTTGAAGTGTGTCTCTTGGATGCAGCAGAAGGATGGTTTCTGTTTTTTTATCCATTGTGTTAGGGTGTGTCTTTTTATAGGTGAATTGAGTCCATTGATATTAAGGAACATTAATAATCAGTGATTGTTATTTTATGTTGTTTTTGGTAGTGGTAGAAGTCGTGTGTGTCCCTTTTTTGGGTTTTTCTTCTGTGGGATTATCTATTGCTTGTGGTTTCTTGGATGTATCTGGTTTCCTTTGGTTGGAGTTTTTCCTCTAGTGCTTTCTGTAGGGCTGGATTTGTGAATAGATATTGTTTAATCTGTTTTTTTCTTTCCATTAAAATATCTTGTTTATGCCATCTATAGATATTGATAGTTTTGCTGGGTATCATAATCTGGGCTAGCAGCTATGGTCTTTTAGTGTTGTAAAACATTTGACCAGAACCTTTTTATTGTCATTGCTTCCATTGAGTAATCAATCTAATGTTATTCTGGTGGGTCTGCCTTTATGGATAACTTGACCTTTTTCCTTTGCAGCTCTTAGTATTCTTTCTTTATTGTATAGGTATAGTGGCTTGATTATTATGTGGCAAACAGAGTTTTTGGGGGTGTATAGTCTATTTGATGTTTTGTAAGCTTCTTGTACCTTTATAGATATTTTCTTCTTTAGATTGGGAAAATTTTCATCTATGATTTTGTTGAATATATTTTCTGTGCCTTTGAGCTGGTATTCTTCTCCTTCTTCAATTCCAATTATTCTCAGGTTTGGTCTTTTCATGGTGTCCTGTATTTCCTGGACATTTTATGTTATGACTTTTTTTGGTTTTAGTGTTTCCTTTGACTGATGTATCTATTTCCATTATTGAATATTCCACTACAGAGATTCTCTCTTCCATCTCTTGCATTCTTTTGGTTATGCTTGCATCTGTAGTTCTGGTTTGTTTCTTCAGATTTTCTATTTCAAGCATTGCTCAGGTAACAGAGGGGACTGGGCTGGTGTAAGGATGTGCTTCCTGGTGCAGTCCTGAAGTGTGGGGTAAATCTGTCTTTGTAGAATGATTAGGTATGGGGGTGGGCAGGATGTGTGTTGAGGGATAGGTAGGGAGGATTTTAGCCAAAACCTAGAGAATTATAACTATGTGTCATCATGCATAGCCATAAAGCATGTGAAGGTTTGGCTTTTACACAGTATCCCACATTTCCTGTATGAAGTGTTTAACAATAAGGTCAGCTATTGAAAACTCAGACATGATATTGTCAGGCATTGTGTATATGTGTTTGCATATGTGAGATATATGCATGTTTACACATGTGTAGGTGGGTACATGTGCTCATATGCATGCATACAGTCATCAGAGGACCTCTGTGTCATTCTTTATCACCTTTCCTCTTATTCCTTTGAGATGAGATCTCTCACAGAATCAATCTGAAACCATTTTTCAGCTAGGCTGACTGGGCTCAAGCTCTGGCAACCTTTCCGTTTGCACCACAATCCCTACCCCAATGATAAGACTATAGGCATGAGCAGCCATCCCCAGTGTTTTATATGGGTCCATTGGAATCTAAGCTCAGGTCTTCATGCATCTTCACTTGGCAATCATTCTTACCCCTTGAGCCATCTCTCCAGCCAGATGTTTTCATTTTATAGCTTAATATGTTAGGCTGCTTTTACTTAATAGATTTTATTATTAATTTTTTTAAAAAAAACTTCAGATTTGTGTGCCCCAAACTATGTACTGACCCCCCTACCATTACCAACTCCCTGTAGACTAATGTATTTGTTACAGTCAGTGCAGACTGAACCTGCACTGAGACATCCTAATCAGCAGATGTTCACAGTTCATATTTGTCTTTACTGCTGCTGTTGCATTCTATAAGGTTTGCCTAAATATGCAGTAGAAACATGGTATAGTTTCAGTGCCTTGAAACTCCTTTGTGACTTATAAAATAGTCTTTTTAAAAAAGATTTATAGGCATATTACTAAATATCAGTGAAGTTTTAAGAAATTGGCTGGATTTTTGACTGATGTATAATGCATTATAATTTTTCTTATTTAATATAATGGGTCCCCGTCTGGCATTTTCACCAAGAACATGCTTTTTAAAGAAACACCTGAATGATATGAAATGGGAGATACTTAAACTAAGTTTAAAAGCATGTCATAAATGAATTTTAAACAATTTTAGTTAGGAAGCTTTGGCTGCACACAGCTTACCTGGTGAACGTGAAAATGAAATGTTATTTCACTTAAGAACAGAAATAGTGTTTCTGGAGGTGGCTGATTCAGCCTTATGCTCTATTATCAAATAGTCAAGTTCTTCTTATATTTCTGCTTTACTATCCCTAGGATAAAGGGTCACCCTTCTAGTCTCAGGTTTTCATGATTATTAGGAAAAAAAAAATGACTGGCAAGTATTCGTTATACAGGCAAATTCTCATGTTTGACATACTCAACATGTTCTAGTTTTTGTAGGATTAGATGTGTACTAAGCAGTTTCTGTCAATTTAATACAAACTAAAATTACCTGGGAATAGAGTCTCAACTGAATTGCCTCCATCAGACTGGTCTGTGGGTGTGGCTGGGGGCCATTTTATTGATTACTGATTGATGTCGGAGGACCAGGCTGCAATGGATAGCACTACCCCTGGAAAGGTGGACCTAGACTAAATAAAAAGGGTTGCTAAGCAAGTCAGGAAAAAAAAAAAAAGCCAGTAAATAATGTTCCCCTGTGGCTTCTGCCTCCAGGTTCCTGTCTTGAGTTCCTTCCCAGCCTTCCCTTAGAGTGTAAGATGAAATAACACCTTTCCTCCCTAAGTTGCTTTTGGTCACCATAGCAACAGAAATCAGACTAGGACAATATATAAGTTGAATTATGTATGAATAAAAAATGAAAAGTAGATTATACTTTTACTAGTGGTCTTGTAGAGAAGGGGGGTGATTAGTTACAGAGTGTTTCTTGTTAGTTGAATTTTGCAGTGAATTAAGCACAATCAGAAATCCTTTAGGAAAGGTTTCAGACTGTCATGGCTGTGCTCTGTTTATGTGGGAACCTCTATGGGGCAGTCTAGTCCTTGTTGAGAAGATCACAACATTTGATTGGCTCTTGCAAGTGCTCCTTCATGTAAACAGCAGAAAGGTGAATGCAGACTTAACTCACTTGCCAGGCACTGGTGAAGAGCAGGACACGTGACACAGTTTGGGCCAATAAAATGTGATGATAGATGCAGGAGCATTAGGAAATATTTCTTTTCAAAGAGACACACAAAAGGAGCTCAGTGGTTAAGAGAAGTTACTGTTCTTGCAGAGGACCCAGGTTTGGTTTCCAGCACTCTCATGGTATCTAACAACCATCATAACTCTGGTTCTAGGGGAACATACACCTACGCTCTCTTCTAACATCTGAAGGCACCAGGCTTGTACATGGTGTATGTATATACACACAGGAAAAATACTCACACACCAAAAATAAGATAAATAAATCTTATTAAAAGTTTCAAAAAGAGACACTGGAAAAGGGGTAGATTTCTTCCTCCCCAAGACATAATGCTGATTACATGTGATACCTGGATATCCTAGCTGCAGTTCAAGATGTGAGCTTTCTGCTTGCTGCCTGCTGCTCTGGAACCATAAACCCAAATAAACGTTTTCTTCTCTAAGATGCTTTGATTATGGTGTTCCGTCACAGCAATAGAAAAGTAATCAATATGCACAAGCAGGCTTTGTGACTGCCTTGACAGACAGCAGTGGTAGATGTGAGGCTGTGTGAATTCCAAGATCGTGAGAGATAATAGGGGAGCTGGCTATGGTAGCTTGTGCCTGCTTTCCTAGCACTTAGGATCCTTAAGCAAGAGGATCATCAGTTCAAAGCCAGCCTGGACTACGTAATGAGTTTCAGTCCAGCTTGGGCTACATAATGACACTCTACCTCAAAAAATAGAAACAAAAAAGTAATTTGGTTACCTGGAATTTTTTCTCTTGGAGTGCTCACCCTGGGAAGCCTGCCACTACAACCACCTTGTAAAGAGCCCAGACCACATCAAGAGTGCTTGTGAATATTCTGGCTGATAGCCCCGCTGAGACCCCAGCTGTTGGTCTGCAACAACAGCCAGACAAGTGAAAGACTAGCATCCATCCAGATGATTCAGATTAGCGTTCCAGCCACCCAGTGGTGCTGTGGGACACAGAGACAATCGTTTCCCACCAAGTCCTATTGGAACTAAGATGTGCAGACAAAGACACAGTGTTTCACCCAGATTCTGAGTAATTTGTTACTAGGATAATGACTACAACAGGGACACCATGGGAGGGTTAAGCTTCGTCTCTGGAGCCCAAGGTTTGGATGTGCATTCTGTCACTCACTCCCTGTGTAACTGTTAACAAGCTGTTCCCATTCTATTCCTCAACTTCATGCGTAAAATGGGAACAATAACGTTAAAACTGTCACCAGATAGTAGTATCAGTGCGTAAAAAACATTTGGGCAAGTGTTCTGTGCATAGTAAATTATGACTATTCATCACTAGTTATCTGGAAGACCACTAGAAAAATAAATATTATCCAACTAAAGCTACACGTGTTGTTTTCTACAGGCTGAGAACAACTTCTTGAATTCTTATAGGGAAGAAATTAAGAAAGGATATTTACAAGGCTGTACCGACCAGGTCATTTAGAGGTGAGAAATCTAAAGAAGAGTATGATTGGGCAGAGTTTATGGATTGGCTGCTTTGGATGGTGGACTCAGAGAGGCAAACCGGTTGAGGAGAGCCTTCATGAGAGCCTCGATAGGTCAGGCAGTTAGTTGGCTTAGTTTCTCTCTCTCCCCCCCTCCCCACCCCCTCCCTCTCTATTCCCTTTTGACTCCCCTCTAATTATGTAACCCTGGACGCTTACCAACTAAAGATGGGTACCCTACAGAGACTGCTCCTACCAAGATTAGCTAAACCTGTCTCCTTGGCCATGTGTATATGATAAACCCCATCTCCTTGTTTATCTGTCATAAGCGCACATCCGCGTCCAGCTGTATGCAATAACAGCCTCGCTCCTCAGCTCTATATAAGAAACATTCTGAACTTCCAGGATGTTTCAGTTTTTCCAGAAGAGAGCCCACAATACTCAATCCCAGTTTTCTGTCTGTGTGTCCATTTGTCTGCCTGTCTGTCTGTCTTTTCTTCTTTCCCTTGCCACCCTAGTCAGGCCCATCTCTGTTATGTCTAGCATA
Source organism: Sigmodon hispidus (assembly GCA_004025045.1). Taxonomy (NCBI): domain Eukaryota; kingdom Metazoa; phylum Chordata; class Mammalia; order Rodentia; family Cricetidae; genus Sigmodon; species Sigmodon hispidus. The sequence goes on from PVIH01000507.1 coordinate 75,434, forward strand.
CCACAAGTAACAGGTACTCAAGGCAGATACTTGAGAACACAGAAGAACACTGTTTACTGGCTTGCTCCCCATGGTTTTCTCAGCTTGATTTTCTATACCATCCAGGGCCACCTACCTGCCCAGGGGTGGTCCCATATTGCACAGATTCTAATTGGTATATAATAAAAACCTGGAACTAGATATTGGGGAAAAGCTGAAATATCAGAAACAAACCATAGTCATTTCTTATCGGACAACTTCTCAGTCCTGTCTCCACAAAATTCTCCGATTCCAAGATTCCAAACCTCTCTCTCCTTAGCTCACCAAGGAGGTGTCTGGGAAAGCTGAAAAACCCACTTCTCAGTTCTCTTAACTTCCTCTTTCCACATTCCTAACACTAGGATTAAAGGTTAGGGTCACCACTCCCTGACCTTCACTGATTGGCTCTGTGGTTGACTCTTGGATATTCCAGACTAATTTTATTAAATACATATTACCACAGTCCCACCCACAGAAGGCTGGACCCTTTCACATCAATCACTAATCAAGACAATGTCCCCCACAGACCTACCTACCGGCCAATTGGAAGGAGGTATCTTCACAACTGAGGTGCTTTCTTCCCAGATGACTCCAGCTTGTGCCAACTTGACAATCTAACTAGCAGAGCTGCCTACTGAAAGGAGAGTGGATACCACTGCACGTCAACAATGCATAGATGGTCACTCTCACCCGCCATGTCCTATCCAGTCCCTGCCTGTAGTGAATTTGGGCTCATCTTAGGCGATCACGATGTGGAGCAATCCTGAAGTTTCTGTTTGTCTTGTGGAGGCAGAGATAAGAGTGATCAAGAAACAGTGAGCCTAAGAAGCAGTGAACAACCAGCGGGGTCTCAGAAGGCTCAGGTTCCCAGGAGAGTGGTGGTTCCAAGCCAGTGTCAACGAGAACAATTCTCCAATGTCTGTGGCTGTGGGTTTCTGCAGTGATGTAGTTGGAAGACCGCTGATTGGACAGGGCAAAAGTTATCTCAAGAAACCAGCCAGAACCCAAAAGGCAACCCCAGGGCCATATCCCACATTGCCATGAGGATATTTCCCTTATGTTGCCTTAGGGATGAAGAAACACAGGAAAAAACATTTAGAGAAAAATCAAGTAATAGCTATAGCAGGGTTTCTCAACCTGTGGGTTGCAGTCTTGAGGGTCAAACAACCCTTTCACAGGGGTTGCCTAAGACCATGGGAAAACATAGATATTTACATTCCAATTCATAACAGTGGTAAGATTACAGTTATAAAGTAGCAATAAAATAATTGTATGGTTGGGGATCACCGCAACATGAGAAACTGTATTAAAGGGTCAAAGAATTAGGAAGGTGAGAAACACTGCTCTATAGAATTTTAAATTTTTAAATTATTATTATTTTGAATAGATTCTCCATATGTAGTCCAGGCTGGCCTCTTACTTCCTGTCTCAGTTCCAAGTGGCAGGATTACAGGCTTGTGCCATCACTCATTATCTATAGGTGGTTTAAACTGAAAATCAGATACAATTTGGAAGAGTTAGGCTTCAGCCATTGGAGCATCACCAACAGAGCACATTTGGCAACAGGTCTAGCGTTTCCCACTGCATTCTTAAACTGTGAAATTACTCAAGCAGGAGCTAGGGAAATAGTTCTGTGGTTAAGAATGCTTATTACACAGTCCTGAAGACTGGAGTTTGGATCTTATTGCCCACATAGTAGGTGGGCTTCCCATAAACACTTGTCACTTTAGCACTGAGGGATTCAATATCCTTGCTGGCCATCTTGAACAAAGACAAGTGTATTACACTTGCACACACACACACACACACACACAGAGAGAGAGAGAGAGAGAGAGAGAGAGAGAGAGAGAGAGAGAGAGAAAGACAGAGACAGAGAGAGATACAGAGAGACATAATTTTAAAAAATTGTTTATTTTTATTTAAAGTTAATGTGTAGCTGGAATTTCTGTCTTACTAGAAACTCTCAAATACCCAGCATCCACTTTCCAAATAAAGTGACTTGGAGACTTAATTTTATAGGAACTGTTGGGCCTATACTTCAGGCATATCTAGCTCTTACACTTAAGTTAACCCATTATTCTTTTTTTTTTTTTTAATTTTTTTTTAAACTTCATTTATTTATTTGCCTTGGTGTTTGCCTGGAACTGGAACTACAGACAGTTGTTAGCTGTCATGTGGGTGCTGGGAATCGAACCCGGGTCCTCTGGAAGAGCAGACGGTGCTCTTAACCGCTGAGCCATCTCTCCAGCCCATTATTCTTACATATGTTTAGCCACATGGCTTGGTACCTTTCTTCAGTGCAGCATTCTCATCTTGCTTCCTTTGTGTCTGGCTGGTGACTGCTTCTCTGCCTTTCCTCTTCCTAGAATTTAGTCTGGTTGCTCTACCTCAACTTCCTGCCTGCACACTCACTATTCAGCATTTTATTAAAGCAATACGAGTGACAAATATTTACAGTGTACAAGAGCCTAGTCCCACAGCATCTATGGGTATTTTCCATGCATATGGTCAGTACAACAGAGGTCAGAAAGACACTGGATTCCTTGGAATTGGATAGTTGTGGGCTAACATGTACGTGCTGGGAATTGAGCCCAGATTCTCTTTGAGAGAAGCCAGGATTCCTAACCACTGAGACATCTCTTCAACATCACACATATTTTAAAAGCATGTTTTAAAAAAATGCTCAAGCAGAAAAGTGGAAAGAATAAGAGAACAAAGAGCTGATATCCATACTTGGGCACTCAATTGCTTTTCTGAAGAAGTTTAAAGCAAATTGCAAATATCCTGACGGCTCACCCACATGCATCTCTGAAAAGGCAACCGCACAGTTCTGCATGCTATGAGGCATTCTTGGTTGACACTGGGGACAGTTATTGACACTGAAGTGGGAGAGGGGTGGAGAGGCTGTGTTCTAAAGCCTGGTGTCACTCGATCTCAAGGTCACCCCAGCATCGCCTCGTAGGAAGATGTACTTGTGAGGGAGTGTGTGGGTGTACACACTCAAGGTGCAATCATGTGTTTATCCTTTACATCTGTTTCATTATAAAAATTACACATAAATTGCTGAAATGTAAAAATGTACCCAAAATGTCTACAAAAATAGTAGAGAAAACACTGCCTGTGACCCCACCCTCTGATAGCAGCCATTGTTAACACTTGGATGCTTTCTTTCTAGTTCATGCTCTTTACATCTTGTTAAACATGCACACAGTTCTCTATCTCAGCCATATTTTACATTGGTCATTTAAAGTCTCCTGGCTGCTGCTCCTTGAAGCACCACAGCCTACTGGAATGGAAAGGGTGCTTAGTATCTGTAACCAAAACGCTGGATTTTCTAAAACTTCATCTGAATTGTTGCTTGTTAATTTGTTTCTGCTCAACCTACTTGTAACCTCAGTCCCCTGAATGACTTTAACATGAAGAGACACCTGCCTCCACCTCCTCAGGTGGGGTCTGGCCGTGTTGTCTAGGCTTGAGTGAACTCCCTGAATGCTGAGATGACGAGATATCTAGTATCATGTCTGGCTTCAGGGCCCTGATGTCAGTGAGATACTGAAGGCTTGGGAAAACTACACAGGGCTCTGCAGCCTATGGCTCTGTCCATCTTGACTTACAGTTTCCCCAGAACAACAGTCAGTTTTGCATCTACCATACAGGGACATACTAAAAGGAAGCTGTTATCTGCCCCCTGACCAGCTCCAGGGAAAGAGAAGCTGGGACACCTGGATGAGAGCAGGTACCTGATTCAGGGATCTTTGGAGATGGACCCTCAAATCCCTCTGTTAAATCTTAATTACAAGTAGGATCTTGCTGGCTGGCTGGAGGGCCCTCCATTCTTTTTGGTTGTCTCTTCCTGGATGTGGAGAAGCAGGGTAACATGTCTGTAAGACATTGAGAACCAGTGATCTGGAGTGTGAACACAAAACACCTGTGGCATATGAAAATGAATGTAAGCTCTTTTGTCCACTTTCAGTTTAGGAAGAGGATTCGAGGTCCTCCTATTGAGCTGGGTGGACTTAGTGATTGCTTAACTAATAACAGCATGTGTGAAAATGGTCCATCAGGCCTTAGAGACCAGAAACTGTTTCATTTTGGTTCTGTTTTTTGTTTTAGTTGTTGTTTGTTTTTAAGACAAAGTCTGACTATATAACCCTTGCTGGTTTTAAGCTCACAGAGATCAGCCTGTCTTTGCCTCTGCTGAGCTGGAACCAAAGGATTTCACCACCATACCTACATTCTGAAAGGACTGGAATCAGCCCAGGTCACACTGAGACCAAAGTTATCTTTGACCTTCATTTAGGTTGGCCTGTCTTGTTACAGAGAAGAAAACTTCAGCATCACACACTTCCAGGACTTCACTTAAGTGTTTCTGACTTTGCCTCATGGCCCCTTCAAGAGTCACCACCTGCCCGGGAGCATAAATAGACCTCCTTCCACAGCAGTTTGCCACCACAGACAGAAGTTTAACTGACGGGAACAGAACCATCTAATCTTACCCCCAGGCATTTGAGCTTCTTCTTTTATATGATTCCCAGGAATCTCAGTCTCACTAGATGTAAGTCACTGTGAAGCTCAAGTTTTAGGCAACCACCACTGAACAGTTTGAACATACCTCCAGCCACATAAGATGACGTAAGATGAGTATCTGTGACAATTGTGACATAATGAATTCCTCCCAGTAGTGTTTATGGCTCACCCAGTGTTTATGGCTCACCCTTTTAGGTTTGATACCCCTCAAATATACCCTCATCACATCCCCAGGTTTATGTTGCTACACAATAGAAATTTTCTGTAGTTCTTTTAGGACTCATGCTATTTCCTTCAAGTTTATTACATACACCTGTCTCTTAGAGAATGCTGACATTTGTCCCTAGTTAGTGATAAGGTTAGTAGAGGATGGACTATGTCCTTTCCAAAGCGTTTGCCTCAGATTAGGCTACCTCAGGTTGTCAAGCAAAGAGATGCTGGTGGCCTAATGCACCAGAAAGCAGGTACTTCTCCTGGGAAAGAGTTCCTGTAATGATTTGGGATAATTAGATTCATCTAGGTCCAGTCAGATGATCCTACATTCAGCCACCTCATTCTTTCCTAATAATTTTTACCTGGGCTTCTTTCTAAGGATAATTTGACACTAAAACTCAGCAATCCACAGAATCTTCATTCTATTCTCAGCAGTTTTAGTCATGTGTCTCTAATAAATAAACTCATTCTTTTTAACATTTATGGTTCTCACCTCATGGTTGGAGCTAAGCTTAACAGTTTCTCTTTGTAAGTATTTAAGTACACTCAAAAGAACATGTGTTATACCATTCTTGCTGCTGTTTTTAGTATCACTGAAGTTGGGTAAAGCACCTACCTGGGCTCCTTGGGACTCTTTATTCCAATCCAGCGCAGATGATCAGGTGATTGGCCCTGCATGTTATGGGTCACACTAGTTTCATCACCTACTGGGAAGGAACTTTCTACTGTGCTCATAGTCACTAGTGTGACCAAGCTGGTGCTAAAAACTGGCCTTTCCAGGTTTATCCCGAGCCGACTGTTAGATCAGCCAGAGTCCACTCAAAGACAAAACACATCCAGCAGGATTGGCTCAGCAGACAAAGGTGTTCTCTGCCAAGTCCGATGTCCTGGAGTTCAGTTCCTGGAACCCACATGGTAGAATGAGAGAGCCTGTTTCTGCAGTTTTTCCTTTGACCTCTCTATATGCACCATGGCATGTGTGCTCACAAATAAATCAGTATTCTCAAAAGTGTAGCAATTTGCCCAAAGAAAGTTTAACATAAAAATTATTAACTGTGAAAGAGAATTGAAATAAAAAAGATTTTCTTTGATAAGGAACAAAAAAAATTGTAAAACTAAAAATGCAGAAGTAGAAATTGTATACAGTTCTCACTACCCTTAGAACTATAATAGCATGCCCAAGAAAGAACTTCCAGGCCAGGGCTATAACCCAGACCTTGTTGGAGGGAGGTTGGTGGTTTGCTGGCAGGCAAAAGAGTTCGGATTTAATGTACTGTACCATCAGTACTTTTGGAAATCTGTCTTGTGGGATTCCAAAAGAACCATTTATATGGAGATGTCATGTCTTTAAACTTATTTAAAACTGCCTGACCTGACACCACAGGAGGCTGTTCACAAGGAGGCACGTCTACGGGATTTCCCTCTGCAGGCACCAGTCTGGGGAATCTGCTTGCCTGTGAGAATTGCTGGCCACAGTGTGTTCTGAGTACCTGTGGCTTGCCCTTTATTGTCTGCTCATGAGAGGAGATGCATATGTAACTGAGGTTGGATGCGGCAGATATCACACACTGGAGCATCTCAGAATGCTGCTGCATTTGATATCCACAGTCTCCTGCCCACCTGAGCTTAGAGATACATAAACTGGAGCATCTAGAGGAGAGACTAACTCACAGCAGGAAGGTGGGTCTCCCCCTTAAGAGCCTCTCTAGGCTCTGACAGGCAAACTCTAGATTTTATCGGTTGACAAAGGAGAAGTAATTACAAGGCTCAGCGGTGCTAGCTCACTAGTACACAGCTGGCAGAAAAGGAAAATTTACATCTGAGACAGTAAAGTAGTGATTGACATACTGATCAAACACTGAATTACCTCAAGCTGAGCTGTCCAGCACAGCGCTCCACTAGCCTCACATGGCCAATCCAGTGTTTATTCAATAAAGTTAAGTGAACACTTATGGTTTTAATAACCAGAAACACTGGCCACATTTGAAGAACTTAATTGCCTCATGTAGGTAGTGGCTACTGGGTTAGAATGTGCAGTTTCCTTCCTTGCTCATCTAACAATTTATACTTGCCCTTTGCTCTGGTCGGTGGGAATCTTAGAGACAGACATATCAGTCTCCAAGGCTAAAGACAAGGTCACACTCTCTAGCAGAACCTAGGACCTCAGACCTCTCTTCCTTACTTTCCTTCATTTCAATCCCCTAGTCTATTTGCTTTCTCTGTTGTATTTCTTTCAGTAAATCTCCTTTTTAAACGTGTGTCCCAAGATTAGGGCAGATAAATAAAAACTTTCTAAGAAAGGACACTTAATTTTTTAAAAAGATTTATTTATTTATTTGTTTGTTTGTTTTTATGTACAGTGAGATTTTGCCCTGAAACTAGAGTTATAGACAGTTGTGAGCTGCCATACGGGTGCTAGGAATTGAACCTGGGTCCTCCGGAAGAGCACTCAGTGCTCTTAACCACTGAGCCATCTCTCCAGCCCCCAAGACTCTTAATTTTGAAGTTGGATGGATTCTTAACAAATTAACTTTCTTATTTTCCAAAAAAAGAAGCTAAAACTCAGATAATGAATCCAATCACTTCTAGAAACAGAATCATGGCTGAGATGATGACACACATCTCATGACTCCTGTTCTGGGTCTCACCGCACAGGATTTACTGCCTGTCTTCAAGATATGAAGGTGACATCACACAAGGAAATAATTAGACCAGAGAGTTAACCATGATTCATGGTTCTCTTCTGAATTCTAAATATAGGGATGAGAAGGTCAGGTAGAAGGAGGTATCTCACAGCCCCAACAACTTGGGCAGAATGACTTGTTCCCTGTATTTATGGATATGGCCTTGGTTGATTTGTCTTTTTGCAGCTGTCACTCGGGACCCTGCTCATGCCTTATCTGTCTAAGTTCTAACCTCCTCTAGGGTTCTATTACTTAACTCATACTCCACTGGCTTTCCAGGAGTGAGCATCTTCCACTCAGCTAATGTCTGTCCTCTTTCCCTGGTGAAAATACAAAGTCATAGACTACTGTATTAGGTAAAATTTTAGACACACAAATGTAAATGTGGTTTATGTGAGCCCATAGGGTGACAGCCTGTACTGCACTGTATCTCCCGTATGGTAGTTACTGTTAAATAGCTCCCATATCTGCCCATCTTCACTTACTCCTAAACCTGGTCTGCACAATGTCATAGTCTCTCTCTCTCTCTCTCTCTCTCTCTCTCTCTCTCTCTCTCTCTCTCTCAATATTTTACTGTGTATCCATGGTTGGCTTACAACTTGCTATGTAGACCAGCCTGCTTTTGAATTTACCAAGATCTTCCAGCTTTTGCCTCCCAATTGTTGGGATTAAAGGCATGTTCCACCCTGCTGACCACCATTTTGTTTCTTATGAACAAAGGGCTTGGATGGAGTTGTCCTCTAGTCTAACCAAATTCTTCTCCTCTAGGTGCAAAACTGTTTTTTTTAATGATATAATGTATGTACAGAAAGTTCACCTTCTTGATGTGCAGTTCTGTGAATTTGACAAGCACCACTCCCTAATTAAGAGATGGCATGGTGCTGACACCCCCAAAGCTCCCCCATAACCCTTTGCAGTCAGGGACTCTTTCTATTTCTAGCCCCTGACAACCACTGATCTATTTCCTATCTACATAGTTTTAGCCTTTTAAAAATAGCACACAAAATACAATTGTATGGTAAGTATTTCTTTACAGTGGTGAGTGCTCTTCAGCCGGCCTCATGCACTCACCAGATGTGTCCTACTCTATTTAACGGTGTTTAGTGTGTACTGTTTGCTCCTCTTGTTGCTAAGGAGAATCCCACTGAGTTAATGGGTTGCTTGCTGATCCTTTCTCTAGTCAACAGCCTGAACTTGTTTTCAAGTTTCTGGAAGCTGCTGAAAACACTTGCCTCTCGTGTGTGTGTATGTGTGTGTGTGTGTGTGTGTGTGTGTGTGTGTGTGTGTGTGTACATTTGCATTTCACTTGAGTAAGTCTCAGAAATCCAAGGCTGGATTGGATGGTGTATTAGTTATTGTTGCTATTTTCTATGACAAAATGCCACATACAAACAATTTAAAGAAAAGAATTTAGTTTTGTTCATGGATGGAAGATACAGACCATCATGGCAGGCAAAGCATGATGACAGGATTGTGAGACATCTGGGTACACTGTGTCCACAGGCAGGAAGTAGAGAGATGGATTCTCCTGGATCTACTCTCCTTTTCTAAAATTGTGTAGCTCAGATTGTCCTTAAACCCGTGACCCTCCACCACCACCTCTTCACCATTTGCCTACCAGAGTGTCCCCACAGTGGCACGCTCTTCTGTTTATTAACTGGAACCCCCATGCACAGGATGGTGCTGCCCACATTTAGGGAGAATATTTTCACCCCAGTTAAACCTTTCTGGAAATGCCCTGACAGACCTACACAGAGGTGTGTCTCCCAGGTGATTTAAACCCTTTAAGTTAGCAATGAAGATTAACTATCCCAGATGCTGAGAGCATTTCTGACTTCAAATGGAAATTGGAAAATTGTTTTTCAAAGTAGTAATACTCACCCTCTGTGGAGACCTTATTACTCCACAGTCTCATCTGCATTTGTAATAGTTTAGAGTTTTTGTTTTTATTAGTTCTTTGAGTATTTCATAAATGTATTTTGATCATAGTTACTCTTTTCTCCCAACCCCTCTTACATCCCTCCCCCATTTTGTTCTCTTGTTTTAAAACCTGTCAAGTACAACTTGTGATGCCCAGACATTCTTGAATGTGTGGTTTTCTACTGGAGCATGATCAACCCATTTTAAGAATTTTTGAATAGATGCTCTTATGAAACAAAACAAAATGGAAAAAAAATCTTCAAATGTGTGTTAGGATGTAACTCAGTGGATAGAGAAGCTGCTGGGCAAGTTTTGATTCCCAGCATCCATGTAAATGTTATATGCTGTAATGGGCATCTGTAGTCCCAGTACTGTGGGGTAGAGACAGGCAGACCCCAGAGGTAGCAAGGCTAGCTGAGACAGTGAACTCTATGCCCTCTGAGAGCTGTGGTTGCCCCAAAATATAAGGTGGAAAAGTGAGTGAAGAAGACCTTGTTGAATTGATTTCTGACCTCCATGTGTGCCCACAGGGGAAGAACATTTACATGCACAGTGAGCATGCTCATAGATACACGGTTAAAATGTAATCACTTCACTCCTTTCCTGAATGTCCCTTCATGACTTCATTGGTCACCAAGATCTTAGGGATCTGTGAGTCCAAACTATTCTTACTTCACTTAGGAACTGGGCCCAGTGAGAGCTGGGTCCTGCTAAAGGTCAGCTACAGTGAATCAAGCCTTGTAGACTCTTCAGAGACCTAGGAATTTGCCTCAGTAATTCATCTCAGCAAAAGTGAACACACAGAAGGGCCAGTCTTACACCCCTGTTACTCTCTTTCCATAGTCATCTGCCAGTGGGAATACTTCTGATAACATACATTTTGTCAGGTTATTTCCATGTTTACAAGGTTTTCACATTTTCTGGTTTGGCAGATGAAGGACAAATCTTGTGCACTGTAGAAAATTCAAGCTCTTCCAGGGCAGAGTAACTGACTATGGGGCCAAAGAGACCTGAGCTCAAGTCTTGACCCTGTAATGATCAACTGAGTCATCTCTAGTAAGATGTTCCATAGTCACAACTGAGCCAAGCATTTTCTGCATTGAAGAGAATTAGATAAGAATACTGCAGATGAAAGGATGATTAATATTTTTTATTTATTAGTCCATGACACTCAAGCCTTCCAGGATTTTCTCTGCACCTATGACTCAGTCTTGTCTTTATTCAGATCCCATTCTCATACACTCCACTGCCAGGGTTTCTTATGCCTTAAAAGTCCCCCTGCCCAGTGCCTTCCTATACATTCAAGACTAGCCTTGACTTGTGGTCTTCCTGTGTCCATTTTCTCAGATCTGGGAATGTACTTCTGTGTCAGGCATTCTTCCCTCTCTTGACCTGAAAGACAGCCTAGGACTTGCCTCTGGAGATTCTCCATGTCATGAGCGGTTTCTATGAAGATTAAGGTAAACTCCCAAGGTCTGACACAGGTAAGCACAAACACTTGGCTTTCCCTCAGTCTGAGTTTCATTTCTAATTCTGACAGCTACTCACTATGTTGCTTGCAGACCTGCCTGTCTGCTGTGGTATGAGATGAATGGTCCAAGGCATTTTGTGATAATAGTGGGCATGGATCTCTATAAAGCACAGACCCTGGCCTATAATAAGAACTGAGTTATACTACTTATTCTTAATGATCAGTATTTAGAAGCTATGATTCTATTTTTAGTGATTAATATTTATTTATTCATTGTGTATGAGTGTTTTGCCTGAATACATGAAATATGCACCATGTGTGTGCAGTACCCATAGAGGCCAGAAGATGGCATCTGATTCCCAGAAAATGGAGTTACATCCTACTGTGAGCTGCTATGTAGGTGCTGGGTCCTAGCCCAGGTCCTCTGCAAGAGCATCTAAGGCAGTTAACCACAGAGCCATCCCTTTCCAGCTTTATTACTATGTTTTTTAAAATGATATATTTGTTCAGCATATTTATACAGTGTATTTTGGCACCCATCTACTATTACTTACATCTCTTTTCTCCAAGTGTCCCCATCTAGAAGCTGGATTTTGTGGGTAGAGATGAGACAGGGTCTCACGTATCCCAGCCTGGCTTTGAACTTGTTTTGTAGCTAGGAATAACCTTGAAATTCTGGTGCTCCTGATTCTACCTCCTGAATGCTGAAATTAAAGTCATATGCCACCACACCCTGTATGTAACTCCTAGAAATCAACCTCAGGGCTTAGTGTGTACTGGGCAAGCACAATTGAATTCATTGCTAATTGAGTCACAGTCTTTCTCATTTTTTTTTAAAAAAAGATATTGTGTGTGTGTGTGTGTATGTGTGTGTGTCTTGGAGGCCTGAAGGGGGTGTCAGATCCCCTAGGACTGGAGATAGAAGTGGTTGTGATTTGCCCAGTGTGGGTGCTGGAGTTGAATGTGGCTCTTCTGGAAACACATGTTCTTAGCCACAGAGACATTTCACCTACTCTCCAGCAGCTGTTACTGTAATTCAGAGTAACTGGGCTTTTAAATATCTGACTACATTCCATTAATTCTTTACCCCTCCTTACCAAGAATAGTATCTAATGTATAGACTCTACTTTATAACACTTTACATATAAAGAAATTCTGTGCCCACCCCACTATCTCCCTGTCACCCACCACAGGGTTATGAGGAATGTTGGTATCTGGTAGAATTGGGTTCAAGAGCAAACTAACTTCCTGCCCTCAGCATGGCTTCCTTTCTCAAACTATGGCTCTCTTTAAGAAATATTTTTGCCCTGGGTATCTGAATTTTTCTATAGGCATCTGAGCATCTTCTTAGGCTGGATCCTATTTTGACGACTCGTTACAGATGAAGCAACCCTCCTCTGCCTCGTGAGGTTCCACTAAAGGTCCGGACTCTGTCCTGCATAGTGATGACAGTCTGACCATGTCTTACTTTTCTTTGAACATGAACACTAGTTAGCATATAATGAAAATCTGGAACCAGATATTGGGGAAAAGCTGGGTTATCAGAAAGAGAAAATCAATCACCCAGCCAACTCAGGCTGATCAGGGTAAATGCTATCTTCAAGGGTCATCAGCCTGGTTGGTGACTTCTACAGAATGAATGAATTTCTGCTTTTTCCTGCCTTATATATCTTCCCAACCCAGCTGTTTTACTTCCTGGTTCAACTCTGTATTATGATCCTAGAGTTAGGATTAAAGGCATGAGCTACCACTGTTTGGCTGTTAGGTCTTGAACTCACAGAAATCCAGAAAGATCTCTGTCTCCTGAGTGATGGAATTAAAGCTGTGGGTCACCACTCTCTAACCTTCATGGCTTGATTGTGGGTGATTCTGTTCTCTGATATTCTAGGTTGATTTCATTAAATATACAATAGATCACCACAACCTAGTTATGAGATATTTGAGAGCCAGGACGGTTCTCCTGGCCTGTGTGTCTGCTGTCATGTCTTACTGTGTGCTTCTACTGAGTAGTTAGTTCCTTATCACTGCTGTACCCCATTGTCATCCTGGTCTGTCAATGACAGAGATGATAACAACTGAGTATTGTCAAGTAGTTACCACGTGCCTGGTCTATAGTCTCACCTCAGTCTTCCCACTGTACTACAAGGTAACTCCATTTTTACTGCCAGTTTACAGACAGGGAACTGACAATGGGCAATGACTGGCCCTGAGGTTACAGAACTGATGATTGGCAGAGCCAAGAGTAAGTGCAGGTAGCCTGACGCCAGACCCCATGCTTCTCTTGGTGGCACCCTGCCCACCTACTCTGCCATCAGAAAGATGGATAGGACTATATTTGTCCTACTTGCGTCAAAGGATGATCTGAGTACAATAAAATGAAATAACTGGAGAGAGCTTAAAAAAATAAAAGGAAGTTAGAGATTCAAAGGAAAAGCATTGTCATTAAGCCTGGGGGATTTCCAGACATTATTTCATAGCTCTGGTTCTCTGACATTATTATCTGCTGCCATCTGCCCTCTATTAAAGGTTTCCCAAAGGGATGGTGTTGATGAGAACCCATCGGTTCTTAGGAGAAAATTACTCCCCTAAGTGGTTCTGGGTGACCCTTAAACTTCTGCCCTTGCAGACAGAGCAGGTTCTGAGACATTCTGTTTTGGTGTTTGATTCAAAAGGATGACAAAGAAGTGAAAACAATCATTGATTTTTTCTGGGGATACATTTAGGATTTGGATATGCATATTGACTGTCACCCTTTTTCCTTAAGGCTCCCTTAGGGCCAGAGTCTTATGGGACGATGCTGTCTGGGATAAAGCCTGAATGTTAAGTTACTCCACTGGGAGCTCCGAGTCTCTCAGCAGGTAAAGGAACTTGCTTCCAGGCCTGGTGACCCCTGATGATCCCCTTTGACTTCCAAACATGGTACACACACACCCCCCTAAACAATAAACAAATGTAAAACCAAAATTTCAAAGTAACCTGCATGGCCAGGAAGAATGGGAGCTTTGTTCGGGAGAGGATTGCTTGCCTGTGTGGTGGGGGAGGAGTCTACTGAGTGGCAAGAGGAGGGCTCTAAGCACAGATCCCACTGGTCAGGTGCCCTGGTCAGCAGCTAGGTCCTCATTCTCCTCCAGCCAATAGGAGAAAGTACAAGCAACCACTGCTTGGGTTAGAATTGCCTAACTGCAGAGCTCAGAGCTAGAGAGCTGACTCAGCAGTTAAGAGCATCTGCTGCTCTTGCAGAGGACCCAGATTAGGTTTCCAGCACTCACATTGCAGCTGCATCCCTCTGTAATTCCAGTTCTAGGTGATTTGATACTTTAGTTGTGTACATACAGACACACACACATGCATGCAGCGAAAACATTCATACAAAGAAGAAAAAAATATGTAGTTCTTTAGAGGATTGCCGAGCTTGTTGCTGCCAAACCAAGAGAAACTCAAGACAATGTAACTCTGCATCCGTTAGAGAGGATGCTGTAGATGACATTGACAGTTCCATTTACTGTGTCAGGAGCGAGGACATGTGTGCTTCACAGGCCTCATCTCGCTTAATTCAGCAGCCTCATAAGATAGGCTCTATTATTATCCACCTCAACAAAGGAAGGCAAGGTGCTTAGAGGGGTTGACTCACCTGCGCAAGTGGTTCAGGGGATCACACGTCCCTTTCTCCCTAGCTTTTTACTGTGAAAAATGTCAAATTGGTAGAAAACTTGTAAAATAAAAATTTGAAAGGGTATAGCGATAACCAAGTGATTCATGGGTTATGCTTAATCTTACACCTATATTTTCTATAATTTTGTTTGATTTCAGTTTTCAAAATGAACCCATGCATTGTGAAACACTAAAACACAGTAAAAAAGTTTTGTTTTAAAGATGTCATATTCAAGAGGTGCTAGTATGTGAAGCTTTCTGAGTCCTAGTGCTACTAAGTATCTCCTCTAGTTAAAAGGGCAAGCCCTGTAACTGTTATATCCAGAGACAAGCCATGGGAATCCTGAAGATGCTCCTTGGGACTAGCTACTTTCCATCTGTCTTTGACTATCTCTTTTCCCGGCTTGTTTGTTTGTTTATGTTATTGCAGTTTTCCTTCATTGCTTCCCACCTGCACATTTATAACAGACAAGGAGCTTGTCAGGAAGAATGACTGATGGAAAGCGTTGAAAATTGAAGCACTTCGCAAACAGAGAAATCCTAACTAGTAATAAGCATAATTGCTCTTCAAAATCTACCCAAAGCCCTCGCCCCCAGCAGCAGGCAAATGGAGAGGCAGAGGTGTTCACATCAGACACCGCCTTAGCTGGAGGAATGAGTCAGTCATCAACTGTGCTGCAGGCTCGGTTTTGCCCTGTGCCAGACTTGCCTGTGTCTTACTTTCTCTAAGGCTGAGCACTGGGGTGCTGGAGAGAGAGGGTTTCAAGGTCCTACCTGCTGTAGTAGACTCTCTGTTGGCAAAGCTATACTCCCATGACTGATGATCTCTCCAACTGTTCTCTAAGTGGAAGTTAGAACATGATCTATTTGTATAGCAGGCATTGGGGTATTAGGAGACTATGGCTTGCTAATCTTTTCTTTTTTTAATGCAGAAAAATGCAGGCCAAGTCAGGGAGAAGGGGATAAATAGGAAGATTATGTAAAAACAGTGAGGGCTTTGTTTGTTTGTTTGTTTTAGTTTTTCAAGGCAGGGTTTCTCTGTGTGGTCTTGGTTGTCCTAGAACTCACTCTGTAGACCAGGCTGGCCTCAAACTGACAGGCTTGAGTATTAAATGCCATACATGCCTCAAGTTGTCATATCCTTCTTGTGACCATCTTGAAGAGCCTGCTTTCCATGGAATAGCCCAAGAGAAAGTAGTACCAAGGGTGAGAAGTTCCTTCCTGGAATGGAACTTTCTCTCCTGTCTATATGCTCCTCCAGGTTGGCATAGGATTGGAGATACAATTAACTTCATATTTTACTGCTCAGGGAAAGGCTGGAGTAAGTCAGTATCTTAGAATCTTTGTGACATCTAATGTACAGAACCACTGAATCCTCAGAAGCAGCTGTCTTATTCAGTTAATTTTTCCCTCTAATTACAAATGTTGGCAAGTCTTTTAAAAAACAATTTGGCAGCATGTAGTGCATGACTTAGGATGCTTATATCTGAAAGTAAAAACTCAAATGAAAGTAGTTTAAATAAGAAAGACAATTTATTATTTATTTTTTTTAAGGATTTAGTTTTTGGATCCCAGCCTCACTTGCTACCAGGGACCTTGTAGCTACCATCTTGTAGAATATACCCGGGCAGACTACCAGCGTTCTATCTCACTTTCCCTTCCATTAGAGTTGCCAAGTCCCTTGGCTGCTTGCCAGGATCATCCACCTTCCTCTCAGCCCATCTCCCTCCCTCTGGAGCCCCATCAGATCTCAGCTTAATTCCCATCAGCTACCATGTGTGACCAGGAGTCTAAGCCTTGTCATCTGACTGGAAGCCTCCAATTGCCTTATCCAGCACTGAAAACCACAACCAGAGAGACAGGCAGTGGTGCTCTGGGAGTTCAAGGCCAGCCTGATCTACAGCTCAAATTCTAGAACATCCAGGGATAAACAGAGAAACCCTGTCTCAAAACAGCAATAACAAAAACAAAACAAATTAAAAACCAAACAAACAAAAAGAAGACCATAACCTGGATACACTACCAGGCTCTTTGACCAAACTCCTGAGAAACTGAAGACCTGGATAGAGGCTATAGCCCCAAATGCTGGGTAAATGAGAAATTGAGACTTCAACGCTGCTCCAAATTAGCCCCATCCTGAATACTTTAAATACCCTTAATGGAATAAGAAAAGTGTTGTGAACAAAAAAAGGTAGAAATTAATATACATCTTCAAATAATGACTCTGAATACTAATGGTCTTTATTCCCCCAATAAAAAGATATAGACTAACAGATTCCAGTAGAGAACAGGATCTACCTCTTGTTTATCTCAAAGGAACACACCTCACCAACAAAGACAATATCTCCTTAGGGTAAATGGATGGAAAATGTATTCTAAGCAAATAGAACAAGACACAAGCTATTCTAACATCTGACAAAATCGACTTTAAGACAGAAGATATATGCAGTAAACACCGGAGCACTCAATTTAATAATATTAAAAAAAAAAAACACTGTTAAATCTAAATCACATTGTGCCCCAGCAGAGTGATAGTAAATGATTTTAATACTCTGCTCTCACAAATTGATCATATGGAAATAAGCTATGGAAATAAATGACATTACGAATCAAATGGGCTTAGCAGATATCTACAGAACTCTCCACTGGAACACTAAATGTGGGGATATTTTGTTTGTGCTCTAACAAATAAAGCTTACCTAAAGGTCAGAGGGCAGGGCTAACAGCCGGTTAACCACAGAGGCCAGGCAGTGGTGGCTCACACCTTTAATCCCAGCACTTAGGAGAAGGAAGCAGGAAAATAGGAGTTCAAGTCATCCGGGGCCAAATGAGATTGAATTTGTCTGAAAGAGAAATAGAGCCAGGTGGTGGTAGGTGACAGTGGCTCACACCTTTAATCTAGGGAGGTGAAGACAAGATCTCAGGCCATTCAGTCTGAGGATTCCTAGAGACAGGATCTCACCACCCCCACTTCAGGCTGAGGTGTTGGTAAGGTAAGAAGTTACTGTGGCTGGCTGTTCTCTGATCTTCCGGCATTTACCCATATATGTGGTTCCAGGATTTTATTGTTAAGACCAATTAGAAGTCAAGCTACAACTAAAGACCATGTTCTTCTCAGCAGCCCATGGCATTTTCTCCAAAACTGATTATATATTAGGACACAAAGTGATATTAAGCAAATATAGAAAAATTGAAAACATATCCTGAATTTTATCTGACCACAATGAAATAAAGCTGGATTTTTATTAATGGTGATAGGAACTACAGAAAATACATGAATTTTTGAAAAATTAAAGACACATTAATGAATATTAATTGGGCCAAGAATTAATTCAAGAAGAAAATTTAAAATCTCTTAGAACTAAATGAAAATGAAAACACAATGCACCATAACCCATGGAATACAATGAAGGCTGTTGTAAGATAAAAGTTTATGGCACTAAATGCCTATATTTAAAAAAATAGGAAAATTTTATTAATTTAAGAAATTAATAAAAATATATGGTATAGAAAAAGAAGCATAGATAAAAAGAAATGGAGTAGACATACTATTTAATGACTTTATAGCAGAAAGCTTCCTAAACTTAGAAAAGAAGTAGACATCTAAACATGAGAGGGATAAAGAATTATCAAGAGACATGACCAGAGAAGAAAGTCTGAGGAGATACTTAGTGGTGGAAATCACTGGCTGCTATTTTAGGGGTTCCCGGTTTGATTCCCAGCTCCCCAATGGTGGCTCACAGTCATCTGTAACTCCATTTCCAAGGGACTCGATGCCCCCTTCTGGCCTCCAAAGGCATTAGGCATACATGTAGCACACAGATAAACATGTAGGAAAATACTCATGTAAATAAAACAAGATAAAAATAATCTTTAAAACATCCAAAAATTGAAATAATTTCTTTTATCCTATTATCCCATGATGAAATAAGGAATCAATGGTAAGAGGACCTACAGACACCACAAAAATATTTATAGACTAAACAATACATTCTTAATTGGGTTATTCAACAAATCAGAGAGAAAATTTAAAAATTCCTAAGGATATATGATAATGAGAACACAACCTATCAGAACATTTGGGATTCATCCAAGGCAGCCCTAAGAGGAATATTTATAGTGATAAGCACTCACATTAAAGAAATCTGAGAAATATCAAATAAACGACCCAATGATGTGCTTAAAAGCTCTCACAAACCTGATGATGTGGGAGGGGGAAGGGACCTTAAATAAGGATATACAAGGTTAGAAAGTGTGACTTTTTTGTTCATAATAATAATAATAATAATAAAGAAAAGGAGAGACCACAGTGCCAATGCCTTGTTGAGCTGTGATGGTGTAGCTATAGTTTTGATTTCTTTGGTTGGTAATAACCATATTCTAGAGAATAATTTAGGGTGTAATGAAAAGACATCTTCAAACGCTATTTCCAATTGTGTTAAATTTTGTTTTATAAAGTTCAAATTCTAAGACAGTAATAATTAGAGGTAGGAAACAAATGTTTTCAGATGTGACAAGTGTATCAGATCGTAGAATGCTATTACTCTGGGAAAAAATTAGAAAATATAAATGAATAAAATCTTGTCTGGTACTTAAAAAAAAAAAAAGCTCTCACAAAACAATAAGCAGCTAATTCCAAGTGAATATAATAAAGATTAGGGATGAAATCAGTGAAATAGAGACTAAAAAACAATACTCAAAACCATTTCTTTAAAAAAGTCTATAAGATAGACAAACCCTTAACTTGACAGACAGAAAAAAGAGGAGGGCACAAAGTAAGAAAATGAGAGGTCAAAGGGTGGCATTCCAACTGACCCCAACATCATGTAGAATGCTTGAGAGACTGCTATGAAAGCTTATGTCCTGAAAGACTTGAGAACCTAAAAGAAACAAAAGATTTCCTAAACGCATATCACCTACCAAAATCAAAGCTAGAAGATAAAAATAACTTAATCAGGATGGTTATCAGCAGTGAGATGAAAGCCCCAGTGAAAAGCTTTCCACTCAAAGAAAAGCCCAGGATCAGATAAATTCACTGCTGAGTTCTATTAGACTTTCAAGAAAGATCTCATTCCAATTCTTTCAAAATTGCTCCACAACATAAAAAGTGGAGGGACACTTCCAAGTTCATTCTGTGATCAGTGTTCTTCTGATAGAAAACCCAGTTAACACACAGCAACAAGAAAGCCATAGACCAATTTCTTTGATGAACATAGAAGCAGAAATTCTCAATAAAATAGTGTGAACTAAATTCAGTAACGCATCAAATAGATTATACATTATGACCAAATGGGATTCAATTAAGATAGGCAAAGTTGGCTCCACATAAATAAATCAACAAATATATTAACTTAAGGACAGAAACCACATAATAATCTTGATTGGTGCTGAAAAAGCATTTGACAAAGATCAACATGTCCTCATGATGAAAAGTCCTGGAGACACTTACAGTAGATGTAACATAGCTCCAAATAATAAAGGCATATACAACAAACTGAGCAGTCTAGTAAAATGAAGGTAAGCAGGGCATTTCCTCTAAAATCAAGAATGAGATGAGGATGCTCACTCTCTCTTGTTTGATCTAGTGCTTGAAGTCTTAGCTATAGTAGTTAGACAAGAAAGGATATAAAATGAGTAAAAACAGGAAAGGAAGAAGTCCAGCTATCCCCATTTGCTCTTTGCATGCATAGTCTTTACTTAAAACACCCTATAGGGTCCACTGGAAAACTTAGATTAAATAAATCCAGTAAAGTTGCAGGATGCAAAGTCAATATAAAAACCAGTAGCCTTCCTAAATACCAACAATGTACTTTCAGAGAAGGAAATTAAGAAAAACATTCCACTCAAAATAACTTCAAAACAATTAAACGTCTAGGAATATATCTAAGCAAAGAAGAGAAAGACTCTTTACCATGAAAACTTCAAGACATTGACTAAGGATATCTATTAAAGAAGACACTGGATGAATGAAGGATCTTCCACGCCTCTGAATTAGCAAACAATATTGTGGAAATGACTATACTACCAAAATTAACCTACAATTTTAATACAATACCTACACAAATACAATGTCATATTCCAGAGATTTTAGAAAAAAATCCAATAATTCATATGGAACCATAAATGACCTAAATATTTGATTTCAAAAAGTAAGAGCACAGCTGAAGTTATCATAATAACTAACCTCAAATGATACTATATAGCAAAGTGATAAAGGCAGCCCAGTACTGCCAGAAAATAGACACATAGACCAGTGGATAGAATAGAGTTCTGGAAGTTAACCAACAAAGATATGTCTATATAATTTTTGATAAGGAATGCAAAGCCGTAAAATTATGCTCACCTAATTTTGAGACAGGCTATTGAACAAATGGGCTGGAAAAACTAAATATTTACCTGTAGACAAATGAAAAATTAGATTTACATCTTTCTCCTCATATAAAAATCAATTCAAAATGGATCAAAGGTCTTAATTTAAAGCCTGAAATGCTGATACTGTTAAAAGAAAACGTGAAGATTATGCTCTAAGACCTTAGAATATGCAAGAACTTTCTGAGCAGAATTCCAACAGCACAGTAACCAGTTTCAAGGGTCAGTAGATGAGACTCTATGAAATTTAAAAGTTTCTGTACATAAAAGCAAATGATCAGCAGAGAACAGGCAACCCATGGAGTGGAGGAAGATCTTTGCCTGCTATACTTTAAACAGGCTAATATGAAGAATTTGTAAAGAATTGTAGAAATTAAATACTAAGAAAATAAAACTGCCAATCAAAAAATGGGTTAGTGAATTAAATAGACAGTTTTTAAAAAGTAAGTGGCCACTAATTATTTTTAAAAGTATTCAATTTTCCTCGCCATCCAGAAAATTAAAATTAAGCTCCTTTGAGATCGCATCTTACCCTAGTCAGAATGTCTATTATTAAGAAATTTGACAACAAATGTTGGAGAAGATGTGGAGGAAAAGAAACTCTTGCTCACTGCTGATGGGGGTGAAAATACTATTATGGAAATCAGTTTGGAGATTCCTTAAAAAAATGAAAATAAAATTTCCATATGATCCAGCTTTCTTATTAGGACTTCTATTGCTGTGATGAAACACCATGACCAGAAGGCAAGTTGGGGAGGAAAGGGATTATCTGGCTTCCCCTTCCATATTGCTGTTCAGCACTGAAGGAAGTCAGGACAGGAACTCAAACAGGGCAGGATCCTGGATGCAGGAGCTGATGCAAAGGTCATGGGTGGGAACTGCTTACGCTCATGCTCCCCATGGCTAACTCAGCCTGCTTCCTTATAGAACCCAGGACCACCGGCGCAGGGATGGCACCACCACCCACCAGGGGGTTGGCCTTCCCTTTCCCATTGATCAGTAATTGAGAAAATGCCTTACAGCTGGATCTTATGGAGGGATTTCCTTAATGGAGGCTCCGTCCTCTCTGATGACTCTGGCTTATGTCAAGTTGACACACAAACCAGCCAGTGGTACACCAGCTATTTTGCTTCTGTATGTATACCCAGAAATCCCTAACCCTTTCAGAGAAATATTTGCATGCTCATGTTTATTGCTGCTCTATTCACTATAGCAAAGAAATAGAACGAATCCAGTTATCCATCAATAGTTGAATGGACAGTAGAAATCTGGACTATATAAAACAGAATACTATTCATCTCTAAAGAAAAACAAAATAAAAATTTACAGGAAAATAGATGGTCTTAGAATGAATTATACTAAGTGAGGGCATCCATATCAGAAAGTTTTTTAAAAAACCAAATGTTTCTTCTCATTTGTATATTCTAAGCTATAATGAATGCCTGTATATATATAAACAAATGCAAATGTGGGAATAATATAGCATGTAGAAAGAAGAAAAAATATTAATAGTAGATGATGAAGAAAGCTTGAATACCAGCAAAGGGTACATGCGTTATTAAAAAAAATGAAATGCTTTTTCTAGTTTTAACTCTGCCATGAATTTTTTTTTCCTTTTGTTCTTGGTAGATACATACATAAAAAGTGGAATTGATAGTGAAAGCATACAATTCCCAATGAATCTCCCTGACTTCAGAGTGGTTATTCCAAGTGTTTTGAAGTTCTTGAGATCTGTTGACTTTGGGTTTGGGCCAGTTCTTGTTTGATTAACTATGTTAAATAAGCTGTATGATACTTTTAATTCACACATTTTAATAATACAATAATGTGATTTTTATTTAAAAATATGCATCTATGTGTGCATCTGTTGTATGAGTGTGTATACATGTGCAGAGGCTGTAGAGGTCAGAGGTGTCTGATCTCCTGATGTTTTAGTTATAGGCCATTGCGAGTTGCCTGACAGGGATGCCAGAAACCAAACTCAGGTCCTCTGCAAAAGTAGTACATGGTCTTAAATGCTGAGCCCTCTTTCCAGTCCCCAAGGTTTTATTTTATAGTCTTCAGTTTCTAATTGTTCATCGGCAGTGTACAGAAATATGATTAAATTTTTATACCGTGGCCTTGGGTCCTATAACCTTGTCAAACTCATCTATTAGCTCCAGAAACTTTTTCTTTTTGTAGATTCCTTGGGAGTTCGTATGTAGGCAAACATAACATTTGTTTCTTACTTTCCAATATATATGTCCTATGTTTCTTTGATGTGTCTTATCACAGTGGCTGAGGCTAATTGAAGAACATTAAAATGGTGCAATGAGTGTGGACTTTGCTCCCAGTCTTATGAAGAAAGCTGTTAGCTGTTCTTTGCAAACACACTTTCCAGGGTAGGGAAACTCTCTTCTAATCCCAGTTTGTTGAAAGATTTTGAAAATAAATTATGACTGGATATTGAGTATAATTAAGTACTTTTCTGAATCAATTAAATGACCTTTGTGTTTTTTCCTTTACTGTATTAATGTGGTGAATTGAGTTGATTTTTACATGTTGATTCAGTTTGGGACTTTAAGATACATCTTACTAGGAGCGTGTGCATGTGTGTGCGTGTGTGTGCGTGTGTGTGTGTGTGTGTGTGTGTGTGTGTGTGTGTGTGTGTGTGTGTGTGTGTGTGTGTGTGTGTGTGTGTGTGTGTGTGTGTGTGTGAGAGAGAGAGAGAGAGAGAGAGATGAGGGGGTGAAGAGAGAAGGAGCTTTGCATATGTGCATGAATGATTTGCTAACATTTTGTCAGACTAGTAGGCATGCGCCTACAGTTATATTTGTTAGAAACATTTTTAACTATTGATTTTATTTTCATATTTAAGTTTTTTTCATACTGGTTAAACATATTCTCCTTGATACTAGTTTGGTTATTTAGTAGGCTTGGAAATATTTCAGTTGTTAGTGGTGGTGAGTTTTAGTGACTTTCAAGAAATTCATCACTTTCCAGTAAGTTGTAGATTTAAGTCACAAACTGTCAGAACACAGTCCAGGAATGGAATTGTTGTGAGAAGAATTCTAAGGGCCTATGAGGATTCTCCGAGAAAACAAGACAAGAATCTTGTGACTTGGGTTTCTTCAAAACATGTAATTGTTTTTGGAGTGTTTCCCTGCTCTCCCAGGTGTATCAGACAGGAGTGAGTTTACTTCAGATTACTCATTGTGTCCTGCCGGTGTTATTCAATTAAATGTTTATGCCTCTATGGGAAAACATGTTTTTGCCACATGGGGCTTGTCTTTGTGATTGTGTACAGCTTAAACTCATGAGAACTTTACTTGTGTGAGACTCGGAATAAAACTGGCTCTTGCATGAGACTTTGGTCTGCCTCATTTATCACTCCCAGGTCCTGCTGCCCCTAAAGCAGTGGCAGTAAACCTCTTCATAGTATTTTCTCTTTTAAGTTAAAAATATTTATTTTATTTTATATGTAGCAGTGTTTTGCCAGTATGCATGCATGTGCACCATGTGTGTCTGGTGCTCACAGAGATCAGAAAGGCCTGTCAGATTCCCTGGAACTTGAGCCACAGATGGTTGTGAGCCACTGTGTGGGTGCTAGGAACCAAAGCTAGGTCCTCTGAAAGATCAGCCAGGGCTCTAACTGCTAAGTCATTTCTCTTTTCTGGTTTGTGATTATAGTCTATGACATTCTGATTTTCACATGCATGCTGGGAATTTGTATCTTCTGTCTTTCTTTGCTATTCTTTCTAGGGATTTATCAGTTTACTGGCCTTTCCACAAATGCATCTTTTGTCTTGATGGACTGTACCAACTTTCTGTTGTCAATTTCATTCATTCCTGGCCTTTATTATCCTTACTTCGGACTGCTTTGAGAGGTTTTTTTTCCCCTAGTTTTTCAAGATGACATCTTAAACTGTTGACAACTGTCTTATTTTCAAATATAAACATTTTTTAAATGCTTCTTTTATTGCATTCCACTAATGTTGACACATAATTTCAAAGTCCTTTAATTTAAAAGTTTTTGTTTGTATGCATTCTTAAGTTTCTCTGTTGAGACTAAGAACTTCAAACCTAGGTCCCATATGATGGCTATGTTGGGAGGAAATTACAATTTCCTGGGTTCCATATGATGGCTCTGTTGGGAGGGAATTACAATTTCCTGGGTTCTATATGATGGCTCTGTTGGGATGCCCCAGGATTTCCCGTAACTCTTTCCTGCTTTTATTTAACTGACACAGATGTACCTGCTCTTGCACTCCTTGATAGAATTATGTTCATTTTCTAAACTTTTCAGTTGTTTGAGCCAATGCTTTCCATGTATGATAGTTTGGATGTAACTGGCCCCATAACCTCACAGGGAGTAACAGTATTATTAAGAGATGTGGTTTTGTTGGAGTGGGTGTGGCTGTTGGTTGTTGTGGCCACGCCCCCCACTTGTAGGGGCTCTGAAGAGCCTCTGATGTTTATCTTTAAGGCGTGTCTACCTTTAAAAGCCCCAACCACGTGGGAGACTCTCTTTTTTCCTCTTCTTCTCTGCCCCCCTACCCCCCCTCTCTTTCTCTCTTTCCCCTCCCCCACCTTAATAAACCTAATATGGCTCTTGGCAGCATGCTAGCAAGTTCTTCCACGTGTGAAATACTGACAGTGGCCTTGTTGGAGGGAAGTGTGTCACCGTGGGAGCAGGCTCGGGCATTTCCAATGCTCAGTACACCACCCAGTGTTTCAGTCAACTTCCTGTTGCCTTCTGATCAAGTTGTAGCTAGCACCGTATCCGCCTGCATGATGCTGTCTATGTTCACCACTATACTGATAATGGACGGAACCTCTGAACTGTAAGCTGCCATGTCAATTAAATACTTTCCTTTATAAGAGTTGCCCTGGTCATGGTGTCTCTTCTTAGCAATAGAAACCCTAACTAAGACACCATGTATCCTAAACTAGATTATATCGGTTTGTATGCTATGGGTGATGGTTTGAATGGGAAATGTCTCTCATAAGCTCGTGTATTTGAACACTTGGTTCCTGATTGATGGTGCTGGTTGAGGGAGGTTATGGAACATTGCTATATGGCAAACTTTTCCTGGCAAGATGCAATACACACATACACACACACACACACACACACACACACACACACACACACACACAAAGGTAATCCCTAACGGACCAAAGTAACAACTGCAACAATATTCAACTTGGGGAACCAATGAGATTTTGTTAGAGTTCCTAACAGGAGTATGTATAGGAGATTATTTACAAGGAGTAGAGATGACTGAAATGCTGCTGAATTACTAAAAATCCCACCCAGACTCAAAAACAAACAAACAAACAAATCCCTGCATTCTGGAGGCCTCAGGAGGTATTTTAGTTGCAGGAAAGTAGCTAATATACTATGATACCAGTTAAAGAGTTATGACTGACATATGAACATCAAGGGGATATGAAAGCCATAGTGGTGGATGAAACTTCAGCATATGAATGTGTCAGTAGTAAGAAGACAAGAGGGACCCCCTTTACCTGACAAGTGCTGAAGAAGCCATACAGAATGAGAGGAGTATTTGGAGAGACAGGAAGTTGTTTCTGAAGACTCAGAAAATGAGCAAGTCACAAAAAGAGAGAGGAATTGACAGTGTAAAAGACTTATGAGGGGCCAGTCAAGATAAGGACTGAGAAGAGCCCTCTGAGTCTATCAGCAAGGATGTTCTTGTGTCCGCCAAACTAGAAGATTCCTTGGCACCCATTGCTCTCTGCCCCTTTCTGCAGAGATTTGGAAACTGAAACAAAGATGTTTAATTTTTTGATTTACTTTGGGGGTCAGATATAAGAGTATAGCTCCCTGAGACCTGGCTCCCCCAGCCAGCCCTTCATCACCTGGTCCTGCTCCTTGTCTGGTACCTGAGTCTTCATCCTTTCCTCCTCTTCCTCCTCCTCCATCATCATCATCATCATCATCATCAGCTCGATCTGAAGCCACACCTGTTCTGTTCTGTTTTCATTGTTTGTTTGCTCCTTCAAATCATTTATCAGTTCACAGTGATAGTCTTTGAGCACAATCAGCAAATCTTACTAAATCAGACACACGCTGGCCCCGTTTTAGCCACAACAACCCCCAGAGCACTCCAGAAACCACTTCATCAGCTAGGCAGCGAAGGAAAAAGCCCATGTCTTCAATGCATCTACTGAGAATCCCTCATTCTGTGGACCAATGAGAACATCAGTTTAGTACTTCTTTTAAAGCATATTTTATATATTTCACACAGCATATCCAAGCTAGGAAATTGTAGACATCTTAAGGAAACCCCTGGGAAAGATAGATTCGATAAAGATGAAGAAAACTAAGTCAGAAATTTAATTTTAAGATGATCCTTAGCCTTAGCAGAATTGGCTACTCATGAATCCCAAGCTGCTCATCCCTATTTTTAAACTAAAGCCAAGTACTTTTGTAGCAGGCATGAGGCCCTGGGTTTAATCCAAGCATGTCATAAACAGGTGGTTTATGGCACAAATAATCCCAGTACTTGGGAGGTAGAGGTGAGAAGATCACAAGTTCAAGGTCATCTTTGGCTACATAGCAAGTCTGGAGTTGATCTTAAATAAAACACAACACAACAACAAAAAAGCTTGGCTATATGTGTCTTTTCTATACAGACATAGGCTATATGTTCCTTCCTTTTCATCTGGATGGACTTGTGATGAATTTATTAGGTTCAATTGAAGTGATGCTGTGTAGCTTCTAGGGCTAAGTCATAAGAAGTCATACAGTTGTAACTTGTTTGCTGGAACACCATCTTTTAAGAATCCTGAGACCCTATGCTGGAGAGGCCACAGGCAAATGCCCTAGTCATCTCCCATTGAGCCCAGCCCTTGAGTTACTCCTCCCTGGGACTACATGACTGAAGTCTTCAAGGTATTGCAACTCTTGGTCATTTGGGTTTGCTCATCTGGAACCTCAGATATGTGCATCAGAGATGAACCACACCAGTTGTATTTCATTTGAATTTCTGGTCTAAGACCTGGAACATAATGAAGTGGGGCTTTTAGAGATTTATTTATTTATTATGTACAGTGTTCTGTCTGCATGTTTGCCTGCCGGCCAGAAGAGGACACCAGATCTCATTACAGATGGTTGTGAGCCATCATGTGGTTGCTGAAAATTGAACTCAAGACCTCTGGGAGGGCAGCCAATGCTTTTAAACTCTGAGCCATCTCTCCAGCCTGAAGTGATTGTCTTTATGTAGTTTGTTGTGCAGTAATAGATAAATGGAAGAGTAGATGTTCTTAGCAGTGTTTCACTTTAAGACGAATGAACTGAACTGGGTTCCAGAAAGATTAAACAATGTGACCTAGGTCACACAGGTGGTCAATGCAGAACCCTAGCTGAGCAAAGGTCTGGAGAATCACAAAATCCTCTCTCCCTGTTATCCAAATGTGCCCCACTGGATTAGGTCTTTGACATCTCCCAAGCTGCTCATCCCTATTCTTCCATCTGGGTCTACCTTTAGTCTACATAGATGGCAATGACTGGGGCTTTGTTAACAGTCTTAATAACACATTTGATTTGCATGCCTTCTAGATAATTGAAAGATATTACTATTGCAATTAGCTCTTTTCTGATTTCCCCACCACACCTACAGGCAGGAACCAGACACTCTGCCAAGCCTGACACTCTTACTCCCCCCCCACACACTGCCCTTGTTGTGCCAGTACCCACTGGTTCCCATTAAATTCCAATCACACTTAGAAGAGGGCTGATTCAACCTCCTCTCTTATTCCCAGGAAGTGCTAGAGATGAGCAATCCTCTTATTGGAGTAATTCTGGGAGCTGAGGCAAAGCCATGGCAGGAAGCCACCCACTAACTAGAAACCCAGGACATCAATCAGCCAAACTGATTTCTCTGCTTTCATAGCCATTTGAACAGTTATCCTTGCTCCGGGCTTTGTTCAAAGTCACTCGACAAGTAGGTTCCTGGGTGATAAGTCACCACAGCCTTGCTGCACTGTCTCTGTGTCCTGGGGCTCTCTTTACTCATTGCTCAAAATGGGCTGATGCTCATTTGCTGCACTCTAAAAAGAACAGAGCCTGTACTTCTTGTGCTCACATCCTGATTGTAGCAGGAAGATGAAAAAGGAACCCGAGGTTGGCTAGGATATCAATATGCTTCTCATTTGATACCCTGGAGAGATCAGGGAATTGTGTTTAAATTCACTTCACTGGCCCCTACCATCATTCTTCAGCAACAACAGATGCATGATCTGCCTTGGAAAACTACTTACAGCTAGAGGTGGCATGGGGAGGAAACCCCACTCTCATAAAGCCCCCTTTCCTCATTTTAAATAGAATAAAATGAGGCCAGAAAAATTTTGACTAGTGATAAATGTTTAAGATTTGAGCCAGCCTCTCCCAGTCTAGCATTTCTTACAGGTTTCAGGAGCACTCTAGTAAGCACATAGTGACTGTGATTGACGGTCCAGCATAAAACCAAGGGACTAGATTTGAATCAATATTCTCTCTCTTATACCTGTTGTAAAAGGGCAGTCCACATAGCCTCAGTTTCTCTTCTGTAAAATAAGAATAAAATAGAGCAAACAAGGTTTGGGAGGATTCATTCATTCATACATCCATTAAAAATCTATCGAGGATTAACTGTGTACCAGGCTGTGGGATGAGTACTCAGGCTATAGTCATGACTAGGTTGGTGCTGCTGGCTTTATGAGTGGTGGTCTAGGTAGTAAAGTGGATGACATGCACACACCTCAGAAATTCAACAACCATGGGAAGGGGAACCACTTACCCTTGGTCTCCCTATTTTTAAAGTATCGGGAGGCACAGGGTCCTGCTCCAGCTTTGTCAGTCTGAGAATACTGATGACTTGAAGAGATTCAGTTTTAGAGTCAAGGCCACATACGTCAGTGTTCTCCAGCATGCCTGGCCCCAGGATGTATTCAATACATATTTTTTTTGATGGATGAAAGTTACAGATGACTCTGTCTCACATTCATCTCACTTCCTTTATTTATTCTGGTTCCACTTTGTGGCTCATCCTCTGCTTTACCCAGAAATTAGACCTGAAATTTGCACTAGACATAGTCCTGGGGTACATAGTATATGCTAGCTCTTTTGACTGAATAAATACATGTGCAGTTTCCATTGATCCCTACTCATTAGATTTTGGGGTTACAGTAAACTCCAGAAAGACAGGAATTTTCTCTGTCTTTGTACGCTGTTGGGATATGACATTGTGGCTTACCCATTACAGTTATCATAGTCATTTATTAGCTTATTCCAGTCACTTTGCTTCATCTTCCTCAGGGCCATCAGTACTTCAGCTTTTTAGATGTTCTTTTTGGTACATATGCTCTCATACTGGCCTCCTTGCTGTTCCTTAGACATGTCATCTTGTTTCTACTTTGGGGACTTGCTTTTATAGTCAGCACCCATGTGCTTACCATATGACTCATTTTCTTGACTCCTTTACATCTATACTCAAGTGTCGCTGCTCAAGGAAGACCATTTCATCCAAAAGAGCATCCCCTGCCATTATATGTGCTCTTGCCTACAGCTCACCTCTGTACTTGTCTGTTGTTTTTTTGTGCTGCTGAGATGTAAGCTCCAGGAAGCCAGAAACCTTGTTGTTATTGTACATAATTTTATCTGTAAGTCCTATAATATCCCAAGGCATGGTAGGCACTCAATGTTTGATAGACTCAATGAGTAGATAAAAAGAATATTACATCATATTGTGGTCAAAATAAATCCATAGCCAGTTACATCACTTATCCAGCTCCAATTCAGTAACCCAAGACTTAGCCTGTCTCTTTTATTCTCATGCCTAGTTTTGACCAAAAGCTGTTTACATTTTTAGATAAGAGATTGGGTAAAATCTTCCGACAGGGCATCAGTAAATTTGGCTTTTTTATTGTCCAAAGACAGGCAGAGGAAAGGCTCCCCCACTTTTACAGAACATTTTCAAATAGAGATTTATACAGATATATGCTCATTCTAGAAACTGTCACCATGTATGGTTATTGAGAACACATATCTTCTTGTTTCCAACTGAGAAGAAATGCCAAGGGGAGACATCTGGAGGAAAAAAAGAAATATCAAGTTTAGATTTCAAGTTATGGCAAAATGAAGATGTTGCAAATGCCCAGTGGAAGGCTGGCTCATTATTCTTCTCTCCACTCCCTTCCCTTGGGCTCTATTTTCTGCCTCTGCACCTGAGACACATGGTGAATAGCAAGAATTTGCTTTTCAGAACCACGGACAGCAGCTGGCAAGCAGCCTGGACACCAGAGGGAGCCAGACCAGGGGCATACATGCACACAACTAAACAAATATTGACTGAGAACATCCTGGGGCCAGCCATGCTGGAGAACACTAAGATTCATATTACTCTGACCTTCAAAAGTGTAATTTCTTCAAGTCATCAACATTCTTAGGCTGACAAAACTTTATCAGGGGCCCATGCCTCCTGATACTTTAAAAAACAGAGACCAAAGGAAAGTAATCTTCTCCTATGGCTGTTGATTTCTGTGGTGTGTGCATGTCATCCAGCTTACTAACTAGACTGCCACACTCAAAGCCAGGAGCAGTGGCAGCCCAGAACCCAGTGGAAAAAATGGGCTAACTCTCAGGAAACCAGTGCTTTACGGCAAGTCTTCTTAAACTTTTTCCATTTGCAAACTATTTGGGGGCAAGACATTTTAATGCAAGCCTAGGTTTAACTATATAAAAAGGTAGACATTTCATTATAGTGAATCATAAAGAAATATGCTTTAGAAATATGCAAAATAATTTATTTTATCCAGCAAATTTAGTAACTTTTATCAATTTCAAAAGTCAGCATAACATCACTACTTTGAGAAGCAAACTAAACTCGATTGTTTTTTAAAATATAATTTTTATTTAAACCATACCTACCACATTCTTCTTCCTCCAATTTCTCCCAGAGCTCTGCCACCATGTCCCTCGCCCAACTTCATGTTCTCTGTTTAGCCGCTGAGTCCTATTTGAATTAGTTCTGACTATGTGTATACAAGGGTAGGGCCATCTTCTGGAACATGGGAAACCCACTAAGGGTTGCATCCCTGAAGAAAACCGATTATCCATTCCCCAGCATCCATCAACTGCCAGGAGATCTTTAGTTACTAGATGCTTCTATTTTTAAGATAATATATGTATATATATAATTTTAATATTTATTAAAGACAAGAATAGACTGCATACTTAGATGGTATAATTACTTATTCTCACATAAAAATAAATCTTGGCTGAATATTTGATATTTCAGGATGTAGAGCATCTTTGATGTTTATCAGAGTTAATTGGTACTTGGTTTTATAATCATAATTCTGAGTATGCCACTTTGCACAGATATGTAGTACAAAATGACAAAAGTATGCTTAGGAACATTTAATAAATTATTGAAAATTCTGTTTTAATCTCAGGCCAAATTTTATTTGATGATTTTTTTAATAACACTCAAGTCAACAACTCAAATAGCAATTTTTGAAACTAAGCATTTTAATGCAGCACAATCTCAAGATACATTAATTTGATACATACTGAGGACCGCTATTAGGAAAATTTAAAACTCTTTCTGTACTATAATTAAGCCATCTTCTTTCTCTAAGAACAGAGAACTTAATATGTACATAAAAATACTTCAATTCACAACACATGGTAGTCTCAAATCGGAGTCAAGGTGTTTTAGATGGCATGTTTTGATGTTGTAGAGCATTGTCTGGGCTGTGCATGCAGAAAGAACCAAAACTGCACACTACAACCTTGGAACATGTGCTTGAAAAACCTTGGAATTTTTCTTTTTTTGTTTGTTTGTTTGTTTTTGATACTCACCCTTTATATTTAAATTCTTAAAAATTGAAAGCATACAGTTAGAGACTAAAATAATATTCATTATTAATCTTGTGACTAGACACTGAGAACGTAAAAATCACAAGAAAATATTATTTTTCAACATACATGGGCATCCCTGATGGAAATTCACAACTAAAAATAGGCTCATACTGAAACTGATCATTCTTTAGGAAGGAAAGAAATGTTCCCAAAATGCAGCAATGAGATTGTAATTAATAAAAACCTGTAATTGTTTGGTTAGAGCCACATATTTGTCACTGTTGGAGGCTGTGTTTGTTCTTAAATCTCAAAGTCTTAGTAATTGATCTTTTTCTTCTTCTTTTTTTATTATTATGAATAAAGAAGTCACATTTTCTATCCTTGTATATCCTTATTCAAGGTCCCTTTCCCCTCCCACCACATCAAGTCATTCTCTCTTCTCCACATCTCCCCATCCCCCCCATGAGCAGGCGGTCCCAAGGTCCCACGGTCCCAACACCTTGGATTTTCAATTAGTTGTTGGTCATTGTGTATTCAGAAGATTTTTATGATTGCCCCAAATTTTCAAAGCCCCACATTCCGTTACATAGCATCATCTGTGTGTATCATGTGTATGTATATCACCATGCCACACATGTCAACATAACAGTCTCTTAAGGCTGAACTACCTAAAACATTTCAGATAAGGTTTATGAGTATTGTATGTTAGAAATTTCAGTGGATGTTTTCCTCCCACATATATAGGGAGTTTTCTTCCCTAAGAAAAACAATGATTTAATTATGGAAAATAAACCCTGTCAATATTTTTGTACCATTATTTTTTCAGCATGTAAATATCAGATTAGCATATCTTTGGATTGTATTGTACTGGAATCTTGGGTTCTGATAGACAGATTAAGAAGCTGGGCTTGTGTCCAGAAAGATGGCTCAGTAGTAAAAGCAACTGCTGCCAAGCCTGATGGCCCAAATTCAATCTTCGGCACAAACACAGTGGAAGGAGAAATAGCCCCCAAGGTTGTTCCCTGACCTCCACATGTGCACCGTGCCATGACGCACACACAAAATAGATAAATGTAGCAATAATTTAAAGAATAGATTCTAGGTTATTTGTGTCACTTGGAATATCATCTTTTTTTTTTTTAAAAAAAGATTTATTTATTATGTATACAGTATACAGAAGAGGGTACCAGATGTCACCATAGATGGTTGCGAGCCACCATGTGGTTGTTGGGAATTGAACTCAGGTCCTCTGGAAGAACAGTCAGTGCTCTTAACCTCTGAGCCATCTCTCCAGCCTGGAATATCATCTTTTGAGAATTTATGAATAGTCCAATTTGTTGTAGGACAAATCAAATTTACTTGTTTTATTTTGAATAAGTATAAGGAGTTCTTCAATAGCATTAAAGATTTTAGGGGTAGAAAAATTAAACACTAGTTAACAACAGAAATAATTTTGAAAGTATTTTGTGCCTAGCAGTTAAAATTTAGAGAATGAATGGTCTACTGTTATATTGTCATTGCTTATTATTAATAAAAATAATTTTATAACTAATTTTTTTGCTTTAATTTTCTTTCTTTATTTTTTAAGGATTAAACACAAATGGCAAATTCTTAACCAAATTAAGCAAAAAAAGGGAAGACCTACTTCAATGAAACTAGAAATAGAAAGATCAACATTCTAACAGATGTGAATGAAACTCCCAAAAATCATAAGGACATACATTATAAACTTGTTTCGATAAATTGAAGATTCTGAAAAAAACTGGTGAGTTTTTAGATAGCAAAATTAAACCTAAATTCAATGAATGATTTTAACAAATGAATACTTTGTAACCTTGAAATACTTAAAATACTAATAAAATATTCCATACTAAAAATAAAAGAGCAATAACAGAAACAAACACAAGAAAATATGGACTTACTACAGAATTCTACTATAACTTAAAAATCTAAGACAAATACATTATTTGTATTATTATTATTACATTATTATTATACATTATTCCATAAAACTTAAAAAATAAACCAAATAAAAGTTACAAAGCCAGTGGAACCCTGATCTTAATCATAGCATTTCTTTTTCCTTTTTAAAATTTTTTTTCATATATATTTATTATTTGGTGTTTTTACATCTTACATCCATCAAACTCAGATATCAGACCTCTCAGAATCATGCCCACTCTTATGATCTCCCCATTTACAAAACCACCATTCATGCTGCTCATTTGCTTACTGAAGCATAATTAAACTCCCTGTGGCCAGACCCTTAAAGAAAACAAGTCTTTCCTTACCCAACCCTCTGCCAGAGGCCATCAGTGCAGAAGTGAGGCACTGTGTCATTAAGCTATGTTCTAGTCTTGAGTTCTTGGGTACAATGACATCTCTCTTTTTATATATATATTTTTTTAAGTCTACTAATGAGTGAGTACATCCCCTGCTTTTCTTCCTGGGATTGTGGGATTGTGATGCTTTGCTCAGGAGGATATTCTCCAGATCCATCCATTTGCCTGTGAATTTTAGGATATCACTTTTTTTTTTTTTTTTTAACTGCTGAGAAGTACTCCATTGTGTATATGTGCCACAGTTTGTTAATCCATTCCTCAGTTGAGGGGCATCTAGGTTGTTTCCAGGTTCTTACTACTATGAATAATGCTGCTATGAACATAGTTGAGCTAATGCTTTTGGGGTGTGAATGTGCATCTTTAGAGTATATGCCTAAGAGTGGTATTGCTGGATCCTTGGGGAGATTGATTCCCAGTTTTCTGAGAAACGGCTATACTGCATTCCAAATAACTAAATTTAAAATAAAATACAAAACTGTCTGTCAACATCTTTAATTTTCCTCACCATTAGTTTTCTGCATCTAAATTCTCATAACATATGTTTTTTGAAGGAAATTTTAAGTGTTTTATTGTTTTGGTGTCTTTTGGTGAATATCAGGAAACCATAACTGTTACAGATTTATTTTAAAGTGTTTTCAAACCTGATTTTTTGCTTTGACTTTTGGCAAATAGTGACAAACATGTTTACTTTAATATATATGTGAGATATATCTTAAAGCATCACATCATATATATGAAGTACACATATGCACATACACACATATACACATACACTTGCTTTGAATAAGAAATGTATGCATGGGCTCATCTACTTAAACACCAGTCCCCAGCTGCTGAGTT
>PVIH01000507.1:111416-232517 GCA_004025045.1 Sigmodon hispidus
GGCTTGCTATCGCGAATGTGGACCTATGAGCAGTACCTACGTGGTATATTTTGGTTTTGAAGCCCTGAGAGCTTTTAAGCTATTGAGCGGGGTCTCCCCGTAGAGTGGAGGGAGAGAGTGAGTGAGAGAGTGAGAGAGAGAGTGAGTGAGTGAGAGAGTGAGTGAGTGAGTGAGTGAGAGAGAGTGTGTGTGTGAGTGATAGTAGTAGTAGCTGCAGCAGTAGCAGTAGTGGGGGTAATATTAGTAGGAAAAGAGAAACTTCTGTAAAATGCCCGAATAAACCATAGAAGGAAGAAGCCTGGGTCTCGTGCCTTCCTTGCAGGCAGGGTCGCGCATGAGAAGTTGCTGGTACTTGGGAGGTCGTGGAACCTTTAGGAGGAAGAGTCTTACCCTCCTCACCCCAGCATGTCACTGGGGGACAGATTTTGAGGGTTTATAGTCTTGGCCAATGCTGGTTTTTCTTTATTTCCTGTGTCAGCTCAAATGTGATCATCTAGCTTTTGTTCCAGCCACATGCTTCTGCCTTTCTCAACATTATAGACTCCTGCTATAGACCTGTAAGCCAAAATAAACTTTATTTTTTTAAAAAAAGTTTTACTTTATTTTATGTACATTGGTGTTTAGTCATGGGTGTCAGATCCTCTGGGACTGAAGTTACTGACAATTTTGAGCTGCTATGTGGGTGCTGCATGTGGGTACAGGGAAGTGAACCCAGGTCCTCTGGAGGAGCAGCCAGTGCTCCTAACCACTGAGCCAACTCTCCAGCCCAAACTCCCTCTTCTATAGTTGCTTTTGGTTATGGTATTTATCAGAGTAACAGAAAAGTAATGGGCACAGCATATGCACAACAGATGGCTAAATTGAGCTAGTTAACATGCAGTGTCTCATATAGTTTTTCTTGAGATGATTTAGAACTTAATCAGCATTTTCAAAAAATATTGTTATTAATCATTGTCACACAGTGTACACCACATTTCTTGAACTTAATTCTTCTACTGGCTAAAATTATGTTTTTGACCAACATTTTATTATTTCCACTATAACCTCTAGCCACAATTATACTTTCAAATTTGATGAAATAATCTTTTTTAAATTATGTAATTTAAATTTATTTTATGCATATTAAGTTTTGCTTGTACATATGTCTATACACACATGTGTGCCTGATGCTGGAGGAGGCCAGAAAAGGGTGTCAGATTCCCCTGGAGTTAGAGATGATTGTGAGTTGTCAAATGAATGCTGAAAATCAAACCAAGTCCTTAGTTAGAGCAGCAAGTGTCCTGAAGCTGCTACACCATCTCTCCAGACCCAAAGGACTATTGTATAGTATAACACACATTAAGAAGGAGACTGAGCTCTAGACCCCCACCACTGAGGCTTCCATCCCTCTTTTCCTTCTTTTTTTAGCTTTTGTGATTTTGTTTCTGAGGCAGAATCTTACTATGCAGCCCAGGCTGCTTTTAGACTCATGATCTCTGTCTCAGCCTCTAGACTGCTGTGATTATAGGCATGTACTGCCACACCCAACTCAGTCTCTTCACTCAATGGAAAGAGTTTAAGCCTATTTCTGCCAGATGATACACAGAAAGAAACATTAACAGTGTGTAGCACAAATTCTAGTTGTATTAAAAAAAAAAAAAAAAAAAAAACCAACCTCAGAGCCAGATAGTGGGGAAAGGCTGAAATATCAGAGAGAAACACCACAAACACTACAGTCAAATCCCACCAAGCTATCTTCCAGCTTCCTCAGTCTCAATCCTGGTTACTTCTAATTGCTGCTCTTTTCCTAAACCTGCCTTAAATATGATTCTTGCCAGCTGTATCCCATCTAGGTTAGGATTAAAGGCGTGAGCTACTCTATTTGGTAGTCAGCCTTGAACTCACAGAAAGATCTCTGTCTCTGGAGTTATGAGATTAAAGGCAGAGGTCACCATTTCCTGCCCCCCCCAACACACACCCCTGGGGATTAAAGGTGTGTGCCATTGAAGCCCAGCTATTTGGCCTTGTACTCACAGAGATCCTCTGGATCCCCAGAACTCCTGGAGATCCAGAACAATCTTCGAAGTGATGAGACTAATGGAGTGTGCTACTTCTGCCTAGTTTGTGAGTATTCCAGGTTTTATTAAATATGTAACATATCACCACAGCAGTGTCTTCACTAAGAATCTTACTTAGTCTTCACATCAACCATGTAGTGTGTGTGTGTGTGTGTGTGTGTGTGTGTGTGTGTGTGTGTGTGTGTATGGGGGGCATGACAACACATTGTCATCCTTATAAAGATCCAAAAGTACTATACACAACACTGCCAAGCAAGCACTATTTCTTGGGCTGCCCCTGCCTGGAGTGCTAGAGGATCCTCAGAATTTGGAGGGTTAGACTTCTCATTTATATATTTGACAGTTGCTAAACTGAGAACTAGAAAGCTTACGTGACTTTCTCAGCTCACAGAGCACTTAAAATACGAAATAGGACCTAGTCTCAGCTCTGCTGGACTCCAAGCTGTTTGCATCCTGTACCGACTAGTTTTATGTCAACCTGAGTCATCTTGGAGGAGAGGACTCCAGTAGAGAGAAATACCTCCATAATATTGATCTGTAGAAAGGCAAGCCTGTGAGGCATTCTCTTAAACAATGATTGATGTGAGGGGCCCAGGTCATTGTGGCTGGAGATAGCCCTGAACTGGTGGTCCTGGGTTTTTTAAGAAATTAAACTAAGTAAGCCAGTAAGCAGCACTCCTCTGTGGCCTCTGCATCAGCTCCTGCCTCCAGACTCCCACTTGGTTTGTGTTCCTGATTTGACTTCCTTTGGTAGACTATGATTCTGGATATATAAGCCAAAAAATATTCTTTTTCTCCTCAGGATGCTTTTGGTCTTGTTTCACCACAGCAATATTAACCCTAACCAAAGCAAGACATATTTTTCTTTAGGCTGTCAAAAATTTCATTCACTACTTTGACTTAGGGGAAAGTTATTGGGGCTGGAGAGCTGGCTCAGCGGTCAAGAGCATCTGCATCTGCAGAGAACCTGGTTTGAGTCCTAGAATCCAGAGCAGGTCACTTACTACCACCTGTAACTCCAGATCCTGGAAATCTAACATCCTCTTTTGGCACCCACAAGTACTGCACATATGTTGCACACACATGCATGCAGGCACACTGTACACATTTAGAAAAAGACCAATTCCTTGCTCACAAAGAACCCACTCTGATAACTGAACACCTGCTATCTCTGCTTCTTCATGCACCATCTTATTTGACTTATTTCACCTTCATGCTGGAAGGGGGCTAGGAAGTGAAAAGCAATACTGGCATTTATGGATGGTTATGGGGTTCTAATCACTGCACATATATTAATTTCATGCTTGTAACATCTCTAAGAGGGCCATTTTGTTGTTGTTGCTGACTTATGGAAAAGATACCCAAAGCGGAGAGATCCTAAGTAGCTTGCCAAAGGTCACACAGTTAGTGAGGGGTGGAAACAGGCAGCCAGCGTGCAGGAACCCTCCCCTGCTCTCGATTGCTGTATTATGTGCTAAATTATATATAGTCCTACAAAGGATAGATTTGATTGAACCTCAAATTAAACCCCAACTTATGCATATGGCACCAAGTGTCTTTCTTACTGGCAATGCAGAAGAAAGAGAGAGTCTATTATGAGACATCTTCATGGAGGCACAGAACAGTTTTATCTATGCCAAGGAGCCCCAGGGGTATTTTATGTAAATGGTGAGCGGTAGTGCAGTTGCCTGATAATCTTTCCTACCCCCTTTTCTCAGATGTGGAAATCACGCTGCTCTGTGCACCCTCCACCAACGTAGAAATGCTTCACCAAGGAAGCTGAACCTTTTGAAGAGGGTTAGGTGTTCATAAAGTTCCTTTTTTAAATACCACTATTACAGGGAACTTGTAACGATGACTCAGAGAGGCAGAAGCTATAATGGAAAATTAATTGTTTTATCAGAGGTGGAATCCAGCTGAAGACTCAGCTTTAGACTGACAATAGCCTTCCTCCAAGGGGTCCTGAGTTGAAACAGAGCAACTTCTCACGGTCAGTCAAGAATAGGGATC
This sequence comes from Sigmodon hispidus, assembly GCA_004025045.1. Classification (NCBI taxonomy): domain Eukaryota; kingdom Metazoa; phylum Chordata; class Mammalia; order Rodentia; family Cricetidae; genus Sigmodon; species Sigmodon hispidus. The sequence goes on from PVIH01000507.1 coordinate 115,484, forward strand.
CAGAAGCCCCCATTCCCTGTGATAAGATTCTTGAGTGTGTCACAGATTATCAAAGTGTGAGGTGGGCCAATCACAGGGTGTGTTTGCCACCAGGCTTGTGAGTTTGTATGTTAAAAGTGCTGGTAAGGGTCTATCCACTGATCATGTTTGCATCTGCTCATATTGGTGTTTATATGTATGAGAATTTACTTGTTACAAGTCTTATGTATAGGTTTTGGGCATCTGTGGGTCTCTGAGGTATATTTTAGAAGCTCAATTTAGGAGAAATATCCTTGATGTTTAGTGAGAAATTGGCAAATATGAGATGTCTGGGATGACAGAAACAGTTTCAGGACTATTCCTCCTGCTAATGGTGTAGAAGGGAGAGATGTGCAGGCTAACATCTTTTCCTTAAGTGCAGTGAGAGAGGGCTCAGTGGGAAGAGCTGCTTGTTATGCAAGCCTGAGAGCTTGAGCTTGGATTCCTGGCACCCACATAAAAACCTGGGCACCATGATGTCTGTAGCTTCAGTGGCACAAGGCAGAGACAAGAATTCCTGGGGGCTACTGGCCAGCCAGTCTAGCTAAACAATGAGTTCTAGTCTCAATTAAAACCAAAACAAAACAAACACAAACAAAAAACCTACCCAAACAATGAAAAGAGATAGAGGACAGCACCCAAACTCAATTTAACCTCTGGTCTTATGAATACACACACAGGCAAGTGTACATGCACATTCACACCAGTGTACACGTATACCACATACACAAATTTTTAAAGAAAAAAATTAAAACAATAAGTATTTCACATTGAAGTAAATTAGCTGCTGCTAACTAACAAGCAGATTCAAAATCAGCAAAAACATTGTGGAATTATTCATACTGGTGGGTATGCCCTTTTATATAAACTGTCTTCCACACTCAGCATTACTGTGTTGTCACAAGGTCTATTTCATAGAGGAGGCACCTGGAGCCAGGGAAGGATAACTTGCCCAAAGCCACACAGGCAGGGGAGTGGTCTCCAGAAGAAGAATCAGGTCTGTCTCCAGAGCCTAGGCTTCTCCACCCCTCCATTTTGCATTACTTTAGCTGCAGCGGCCTCCATCTAGAGAAGTGGTCCCATGGTGGCCTGCAGCAGACATGGATGGCAATGGGCAAAAATGAGGTTCTGGACTCCACTTGCCTTCAGCTATGTGGCCTTAGGAGATTACAGGAGCTCCCATGCTACTGGGACAAAATGAGACTTTGGCTTTTGACCCAATAGAGTTCTCCTGATCTGGCTGTGTGGACCACATAGGCAGGAGGTCCTTGTGGATGGGCCTTCCTACCACCCAGGCAGGGTGGAGTTGGGATAAATATCTCAGTTGGGCACAGAAGAGTAAATTAAAGGCTTGCCCATCTGTCCTGGATGCATGCTGTGATCACATTTCAGATTTTTGAGATTTGCCCTCTTCAAATCTGGTCAAAAGCGTTTCGCACCACTGTTCAGTGAAGTCTAGGCTGGCACCATTGCCAGCCCTTCTCTGTTGTTGGAACAGTGGCAGAAGTCAAGGACATGCTCTAAGGTGTGTGGCTATAAATTTGAATGACGTTTTAAAGTCCAGGACCCAGATAAGTGCTCAGTGAGCTGGGTGCTCCTTCTTCTGGCCATGAACTGATCATAGTCTTGTTCAGGGCTTGCTCCCCAGTAGCTGGGGAGGAAAGAAGGCATTATGGGTAGATGACAAAAAGTGACTTCAAGTACAGACCGAGCAGACTTTGTCACAAGTGTGGTTCCACACACACCCAATGTATCATTTGGGAAGCTCCCTGCCCCTAACCTAGAGTTTCATTTTCTTCATCTGCAAAAGAAACTTCTCATAGAGAACATTTGTTTTTTATGCCCGATGCACACTGACTCTTGGTGATGCACAGAATTTGTGCATGGGCCACTTGGAGACTGGTTGCCTTTGTAAGGCATTTAGTAGCCAAAAGTCAGATAAATCTTGGGTTTCTGGGCTGTGTGACCTCAGGCAAATCACTGCTTTCCAAGTTCAGTTTCTTGCTCTGACAGATGAAAGTAAAAACAGCATCCACTTAGTTGGGAGGGTTAAATGTACAGTCCATAGATATTGCTTAGTAGAGTGATAGGCTCCAAGTAGAGGAAAAATAACCATAAAGCAGGCCCAGATGCTATGGTGCTTGAGCTGAGACAAAAATCTGAGAGACACTTTGTTCCATCAGGGGTGGGACTCTTCCCAGTTCATGTTCCTTCTCTCTGTTCCTGGCACCTGTTGAATTCTTGGGCAGAAAATACACTCTGGGTTTTTATTGCTACCTAGGTCCCCTGTCTTCTAGGAAATGACATATTTATAAATTTGGGCCAGGAGCACATGTGTGCCATGTCTAGCTTGGTGTCTGGGTGATTAGGTCCTCAAAGCATTAAGTGAATCACTGCCAAGATTAGGAGCTTCCTGCCAGCTCTCGGCCTGGTGAGAGGATGTTTCTCTCTGAGAATATCTGCCAGACTTTCCTGCTTCCTCAGCGATGGCCCTGAGCATTCTGGAGTGAGCTTTTAGAGATAGGGACCATGCCTTACCATCTGGCTATTTACAGTCAGGTTCTTCATTGCCAACCTGAAGTTCTATATCCAGAGCTAAGCTTTTGTGTAGATACTGTTGGCTCTGCCCTGGTCATGCCAACTTTACTTTATAGTCAAGATACCTATTATGGTTGATTTTACCTTCAGCTCACCACAAATTAGAATCACCTAAGTAGATGCTTCACCTGAAGACATGACTCGTGAAAAAACCGGCCCAGAATGTGGGAAGACCCTTCTGGTAGGAGCCCACATAGAAATAGCATGGTAGAAGGGAGACTATTTTGCCTTTTTCACACTTGACCTTCTCTCTTCTCTCTGAGTTGATTTGCCCTGTGGCTGATAATGATTATTTCTTTGCAGATGTTAGAACTAGTGTTTCTTGACTTTCATCACAGACTAAGGGCCAGCAGCTTTCCAGGAACCTTCAGGGCTTATTTGAGTAAAGCTTCCTTTGTATCCAGGAAACATATCTCATGATTTTGTCAAGCTCATACCCATTTATGATTCCAGGTATCTACATGAATGGATGTGAGCCTGGGAGTGTAGTGGTGGGAAGACCCAGGGCTGAGGCAAGGGTCTTAGGGTAGGGAGACCCTGGCTCCTTCAAACCCAGTATTTGGTTCTGGCCCAGACTTTCCAGGCCTGAACCAGACGTTTGGTCCCACTCTCAGCCCTGCTTAGCATCAAATAATCACACACATGCTTAAATTATTTTATGCTGATTGACCTAAAGCTCAGGCATATAATTTGCTAACTCCTTCATTTCACCTCAACCCATCTTGTTCAGTTGTGTGGCTCAGTACCTTTTCTCAGAGCAGCATTTCCTCTGCATCTCCTGTAAGCTCCAGTGACTCTGGCATCTGTGTCTGATGTCTGTCTCTGCTATGAGATGTTCCTGAGTTTTCTTAGCCTGGTAGCCCTGTCCATACTTCCTGTTTGCCTTTGGCCAATCAGCTTTTATTAAACCCATAGGCAGGACAAATATTTACATTACCAGCATAATCCCAGTACAATATAGCCATCCTGCTGTGGACAGATTGTGTGTGTGTGTGTGTGTGTGTGTGTGTGTGTGTGTGTGTGTGTGTGTGTGTGTGTATGTGTGTACCATTGTAATGAGTCCCATGTTTAGCTCCCTGGTGTTAATTGCATGTTTAACTCATTATGATGCTCTACAATATCATTCATTTTGGTAACTTTTCTTCATTCCAGAGACTTGAGCAATGACCCCGTATGTCCCCTTTCTCCATATGAATGAGTTAGTTCTACCCTACTGCTGTCCTACAAACATGCCTGTCTGGACTCACAAGAATGCCATTGTGTGGCTTTGCCTTCTGGGTTTACCTCACTGTGCTGCTAAGACTCATCTTCCAGAACCTATCCCAGGACCCCCCTCCTTCTCGGAGATAAATGGTACCACATTCTTTGTGTAGACTCTTGTTTTATTCACTTACCAGCTGTTTTTTTTTTTAATTCATTATGTGTTTATTCTTTTAAATTCCTAGTTTCAATCTTTTGGAGGTTATTTCTAGAAGTAGAATTGCTGGGTCATGGTAATTTTATATTTATATTTTGAGGAGCTGCCAACTTTTTTTTAACCATAGTAATTACGCCATATTACATGAGTTTTCCATTTCTCTACTTCTTCAAGCTTGGCTCTTTGAGGTATTCTAGGAAATCCATCTGATTTTTAGTGAGGTCCTATTTATTCTTCACAACCCAGGTAGTGCCTGGGCAGAGAATCCTTCTGAGCATGCCTGAAGAGAGAAACCTCTGCCGCTACCACCTCTTGTACTACTTTCTTTTTGCAGCTGTTTCAAATTCTTAGGCCTGCACATTTCTTTCACAGGATTATGAGCCTGATAAAGAAGAGAATCATGTTGAATTTGAATTTGAATAACTAATATCAAAACACTGAGAAATGCTTCTTGTTCAAGGGCTGAGTAAGTTGTTTCTGGATCTTTGGGTTCTTTGTTGACAGAAAGAACCATTTTCAATCCTTGGCAGTTTCCCAAGTCTTCTGAGAACTGACTGTGTCTAACCTGGGCTCAGGGTCCTGCGAGGCCTCTTCCTCTGCTTCATCTTCTTCTCTGTTCAAGCCACTCAGTTCACTTGGAGTTCCTTTGGTCACTATGTCAGCAAATGTTTGTTAAGCACCTAGTAGGTAGTTGGCAAGACAATACATTTGCCTTCACAGGGTTTACATTAGATGAGGGAAAGCTGCCAGCTACCATAGAGACTAACAGTCATCATACACGAGAGGGGCAAATGTCGGGAAGATGAACCAGGTGGGATGAAGGACAGTGGTCTGCATGAGGTAGCAGGATTGCTCCCCCAAAGAGAAGGGATCTGATGGGAAAGTGGTCCTGTTAAAGTCCAGGAGACTTGAAGCTGTCCAGGGATGGACACTTCATTGTACCTAAGCGATCTCTTTGTCTCCAATTAAAACACATTTCCAGAGTGGCTGGTGGGAGGGATGCATCATGAAACTAGTTTATTCCTTATTTTTATTGTGCATATTCATCATACAGATACTGTATTGCACAAGGACATTTCCCTGTAAATCTGTATTGTGCATTTGAACACCCCACTCCTCCGTACCTCCCTCCCTTTCACACCCACACCCTGCATTCATCCTCTTTGTTGCTTTAGACAATTTAGCTTCTATTTTCATGTCGTATATGAATTTATGCATCTGCCTAAAAATCCAGAACCACAAGTGCAAGGAAACACATGATATTTGTCTTTCTGAGACTCTCTTAATGCACACAAAATAATTATCCCTAGTTGGCTCTCTTTCCAACAAACATTTTCATTATTCTTCATGACTGAAAAATTCCAATGTGTGTATATCCCTTATTTTTATCCTTTTTCTGTTGTTGGACACATAGGTTGATCCCACAATTTAGCCTTTTTGAACAATGTTGTGATAAACATTGGTGTGCAAGTGTTTCTGTTGTGTTAACTGGGAGGTTTTGGGGTAAATAGTGGTGCAGTTGGGTCATGTGGAAAATCATTCAGTGTTTCTAGGAAACTCCATACAGACTTCTACAGTGGCTGGGCTGGCTTACATTCTGATGAGCAGAACGTATAGGGGCTCCCTTTTCACATCCTTACCAGCATCTATTGATACTTTCTTAGTGACTAGGTTGTAACAGAATCTCAGTATAACTTTGATTTACTTTTCTCTGGTGGCTGCTGAAGTTTTAGGCTGAAATCCTAGGCATATTTAGTGAGTATTCATACATTATCCTTTGCAGAGTCTGCAAATGTCATTAGCCTGGTAAATTGGGTTGTTTTCTTGCTTAGTTTTATGAGTTCCTTGTATGATTTAGATATTGATTCTGTGCTAGATGTATAGCTGTCAAAATTTTTCTCATTTTGTGAGCTGTTTCTTCACTCATTAACCTTTCTTCTTCGGTAAAAGCTTTTTAATTTCATGAGGACTCATTGTCATTTGTCAGTATTATTTTCTGATCAATCAACTGGAGTCCTATTCAGGAATGCTTGTCCATGTCTATATCATAAAGTATTTTTTTATTCTTGTTATCTTTTATCAACTTGACACAAATATTTTGATCTAGGAAAAAGAAATCTCTATTGAAAAGATGCCCCCAGCAGATTGGCCTGTAGTCAATCTGTGAGGGAATCTTCTTGATTAATAATTGATGTAGGAGGGTCCAGCACACTGTGAATGGTGCCATCCTGGGAAGGTGGTCCTGGGAGATATAGAAAAAGTATCTGGGGAGGTGCTTAAGAGATGGCCCAGTGGTTAAGGGCAATTGCTGTTCTTGCAGAGAACCTGAGTTTAGTTCCTAGAACCCACATAGTAGCTTACAGCCATCTTTAGCTCCAGTTCCAAGGGAACCAACTCCTGCCATCCATGGACACCAGGTATAGATGCAATACATACACATCCATGCAGGCAAAACAATCATTGATGCAAAATAAAAGTAAATATCTATTTTAAAAATGCTATGCCATTTAAAGAGGGAGGGAGGAAGGAAGGAAAGAAGAAAAAAGGAAGAAGAATAATGGAAGAAAGAGAGAAGGAAAAGCTAGCAAGCAAACAAGCTAAAAGAGAGTTTGAAGAGCAAGCCAGTAAGCAGCATTCCTCCATGGTTCTTTCCTTCAGCTTAGGCTTCCAGGTTCTTGCTAGGGTCCCTGCCCTGGCTTCCCTTCATGATGGACTCTAACTTGTGATATGCAATAAACCCTTTTCTTCCAAGTTGGTTTTGGCCAGTGTTTTATCACAACACTAGAAAACAAACTAAGGTAGAAATTGGTTCCAGAGAATGGTATGTGCTAAAGAACCTGGTCATATTGGGTTTTGGAGGAATGTGAAAGACTTGGGAGCTTTGGTCTAGAAAACTGGTTGAATATTGTAAGCAGAGTAGGGGACTGGAAGACTATAGTTCTGAGACTAATACACACTGTAGAGGTCAAACTCAAGAAATTTCATAAGGAAGCCATGGTTTTAACAGCAACAGGGCCTGTGGCTGTTCATGAGATAGATTGCCAGGAAAAGGAAAAAGAAAGCTGCCTTTTGCCCGTGTCCTAAGAGCTTGCCTGAAGCTAAATGAAAGAGCAATGAACTAATTTCTTTGGTAGAAAAAATTCTTTCTTTCTTTCTTTCTTTCTTTCTTTCTTTCTTTCTTTCTCTCTCTCTCTCTTTTTCCTTCTTTCTTTTTTCCTTCTGTCCTTTTAAATTTTCAACACAGGGTTTCTCTGTGTAGCCCTGGCTGTCCTAGAACTCTGTTCTGAAGACTGGACTGACCTTGAACTCAGAGACCCACCAGCCTCTGCCTCATGATGGCTGGTATTGAACCTCCTAGGTAGTAGAGGAAATTTCAAGACTGTATGATGCTAACTCTGTGGCATGGTAATTGTTGATAACCCTTATACCAGTCTACAATGAAAAAAAGAAGTGGGCCACAGAAACATGCACATTACACAAATAACACTCTTTTCATTTACGATTGCTTTAACTATCTGAATCTTTGACACTTTTATGGGGATTTTAATGTATTTTACGTTTCTGTAAAGAATGATGTTGGGATTCTCACATTGCTTTTGGTAAGATAACCATATTCACAGTATTGATATGTCCAAGCAGTGATCCTGGAAAGCCTTTTCTGTCCTTTGATGGTTTAAAGTCCTCATTATTTTTCACGTCTTTGAATAGGTTTACTCCAGGGTAGCTTGTTTGCTGTCTGTCTCCCAGCCTGTTTCTTAGTCTGCAAGCAGAAGGTAAAGACACAGCTGACCACAGGCCAGCTGATAAATGGGAGAGGTTTTCAACAGTGGAGAAGGGAGAGAGACCCTTCGTTTTCTTTACTTTTCTGTTTTCTAAGACGATCTTCCTGAAACCTTGCTAACAGCACAATTTGAGAGCTGAGTGTTTCAACTATCCCCTTCCCTTTATTCCTTGTTTCTTGTCCACATCAAGATCTGAATTAGAGCTCATCATTCACCGAGGACAGGCTGGCAAGGAGCATGAGAAAGCTCAGGAATTAGTCCTGATAGCTAGATGAAACCGATGCTGTCTTCCTGCTTTCAGAGGATGACTCGGGCATCTGTGCTTCTAAATGAGGTACCTGTCAGTTATGATGGATGCAGTCAGCCCACAGGGCAGTCTAGTGAGCCTGGTTTCCTGTTTCCCTGTGATGATGTTCAGAGGCCTGAATGAGGACCCCAAGTGGGAGGGGTGTGCATCCCAGGGCTAAGGGAGAGGCAAACTTTGTGTTAGGGTTCTCCAGGGACAAGAAGAGACTGTTTTTAGCCTTCTTCTGCCTTTGTGTACAGTAATTGTGTGTGTGTGTGTGCACACACACACACACACGAGCATGCATGCGTGAGTGGTGTGTGTGAGAGAGAGAGTTTTGGAAGCAGAGGGAGAGAGAGAGAGTTTAGAGGACATTTAAGATAGAGGAAAAACAAACGCCTGAAATATTTGCTTTTGAGACAATAATAGCGTCAGGTGAAAGCTATTCAATACTGAGCATCTCTGGCTCCCTGTTCCTACTCCTCTTTATGACGTAGGGCTCCCACTTCTTTCTCTTCTAGTGTCTGCTGACTTCCAGCTATAGGACTTGATGCTGCCCCATCTCTTATAGCATTCTTGGTCTATTCCAAGGTCATCACTAAGAGCTTATGAAGGTAGAGGTTAGAAGGAAGGAGGGGGAATTGCAGAGGATAGAACTGAATGGCATGAGAGCCAGACCTTGAGGATGAAGAAACGATGCATTCTCAGGTCATGAGATCCTTGGGTAACAGTGAGTAGAGACACTTGGGCTCCAGGCTGGCAAGCAGGAAGACAGCCTAGACATGGCTACCAGATGCCTTGCAGGTGCCTGGAACTTGGATGTTCCTGCCTCTCAGAGCCAGTGCTTCATTTACCTTGGGAGAGGAACCCTACAGGAGAGCTTAGGGTGGAGATGAGACAGAGCAGGGAGCCTGGAGTCAAGGCTGGGGACGGCTGGGACCTCCCCACTCACCCTGCAGGACTGTCACTATACCACTCCAGCTGCTTAATCACGCTAGGCTGCACTGTGACATAGCATTGCTTTTCTGCGGATACAGTGAGACAAGTGGGGATGTCTGTGATGCACCAGGAACTCACCAAATGGTCCCTTCTGTCATCTTACTTGTCTGAGAGCACGGGATGATGCAGCAGCAGCAGGAAGAGGATGATGCTCAGAGAAGTGCAAAGTGTGGCTGGTGCATCAGAGCATAATTATCACAGTTCCAGGAGGACAGCTGGAAGGAAGTACTGGCCACGTGCCAGCTATGGCAAATGTTCTTGGCATTTCCTCCTTTCCCTATGGCATGATCCTAATGGGGCTTTTTTGCCCCATTCTACAGATGAGCAAACTGAGGCTGAATTCACTAACTTGGCTTAGGACTCTATAATGGTGTGTAGCAGAGGAAGAAATTAAGCCCACACTTTTAATGTTACTTATTATAGCTCTTGTCTGCTTTGTTCAGGCAGACAGACTGAGTCTCAGAGATGGACATTCTAAAGCCAAATCCTCAGGGTGGGCAGTTGTCCTGTAGACGGTTAGGGCCAGATTCATCTGGGTCTGGATGATAGATCTTGGTGACTAACATGCTGTGTTCAGTGGCCAGTTTCTCAGCTCTCTAGCCTACGCTGCGGCACCTGGCCAGGACGTGGTAATTAAACTTGATGTCTTAATTCACTGCCTGGTACAACCCAGGTGTTCATGACATGTACTGCCCGGCCAGCCCCTGGCAGTCTCCCAGCCAAGGTGGACAGCTCTCCTGCTGACTAAAGAGAAAGCATGTTTTCTTCCAAACTCAGAGATGCCGTGTTCTGGGAGTTAGTTACAGCCCTCAGAACCTTCAGGCTGCCCAGGGCATAGCAGAGGGTTCACATGTGGCTCATGTGTTCCCCAGAGTCACACAAAGGCACATCACAGCCAGGATTCTGAGGGGGGGATTTTTATGATACACACTCCATGTTACTGCCAGAGAAAAGTGAAAATTGAATGGCAGTCCCTGGTTGTGAGGAAGAAATCTACTGACATCTACTCAGGCAGGTGCCCAGGTCAGCTGGCACCCTAAGACAAATGTACACTCGGACACACCCCAGTGTGTGTGTGAGCCAGCCACCATGGAGCTGAGTTCCTTTCCCATAACCAAGAGCTCTGCTCCGACACTCCAGGCCATCCCTTGGTCGGTCCCTACATTCTGAGACAGCCTTTGTTTCTTGTACTGTTCCTCCCGTGCATGACTCCTCGGTCTTCATCTCCTCATCTCCGAGAGCGTCCGTGTCTGTGGGTCTCTCTCTTTCCCTCTCTCTGCTTTGTCTGCTTTCTTCCCCGTGCATCCTCAGACATTGCCTTTGTTCCCATTCTCTGTCCGTTGACTTTCTCTTTGCCTTTCTGTTTTACTCTCTTCCTGTCTTTCCCCCACCTGTGCCTCTGTTTTCCTGTGACACTCTCCTGGAAATGCTGAAAGTGGCCGAATTGGAAGTGACAAACAGCACTACACTGAGAATCCACCCCCAGACTGCGCGATCGCACCCTCCTCCACATCACATCACCAAGAGCAGCTATTGTGTCTCACTCAGGCCCAGGGAGTTGAGTGGAAGGGCCCGGGGGTCTGAGCACTCACTGCTCTGCCACTTCCCCATTGGCTCCTAGCAGCCTGTGCTCTGGGAGCGACCGCTGAGAGAGCTGAGCGACAGGGGGAGACTCTCATCTATAAAAGGGGGGAAAGGCTTCAGAACTGCCATTCTAAGGGGATTTTGTGGCCCTCACAGCTTCCTCTCTGGCACTTCTCTGAGCTAGAGTCAGGGGTCTCCTGGATCTTAGATCGGCCACCCTACCACCTGACCAGAGCAAGGACAAAGCAGTGCTCAGGTAAGATCTGCAGGGTGCAGGCATCCTGGCTTATGCGTTTGTTTTCGAAGCTAGGCAGAGGGACCAGTGGGAGCTTGGGCTGGGGGATAGTGAGGGGTTGGTTCTGATTACTCAGTGCAGGAAGTTGTAGTTTCAAGGCTAGTTTACAAAAGCCAGGTCAGTGAGTTCTCTAGAATCCATGCCCTGTACAGCGTTGGCTTACACAGACAGGTGCTAGCTGTACCCCAGTTCTGCTACAGTCAATTTCCAGAGTCTGGGGAGACAGGGGTCAGCCTGGGTGGGGGGACCAACAGGTTTCACTAATTGGCCTGATTTTAAAGGTCAACATCCTCACTAGACTTAAGGGCTGGGAACATTAATGAGATGCAGGACTTGGCATTTGCCAAGTATGGATCAGCACCTCAACGCGAAGTGTCGTCTTTTTTTTATTATTTCGAATTTATTTTTAATAGCTGGTGAGGGGTTAATTTGCTGTGATTTTACTCAGAATGGTCTGGGGTTGTTTGGTTGAAAGGGAACCGGAAAGAAAGTAAGAGCCAGCTGGATACCCAGGCTGAGCCGGACTTCTGTCAATTTTACTTTGAAAAGACTTGTTGCTTTCATGTAAATTACAGCCACATAACTGCTGGAGGCCACTAAGCAGGGCTGCAGAAAGCTCACTTGTGAGAAGTCTCGGGCTCTCTTATAGCAATGCCCACACCCAAAGAAAGTATTATGGAACCCCAAAGTTTGACATCAGCAAAAAGCTAGCGAGCTTCGGAGAAGGCGGCCGCAGACCACTCCTTAGCTGAGCAGTAAATTCTGTGACTCTTTTCCCTGGGTGGTTTTTTTTTTTTTTTTTTTCTTTTTCTGAGAATCTCTCAAGATTTACAAGTATCCCTTAATAAAGCCTCCAAGCTCTTTGGGTTATTGGATCCGGTTTCAAGTGCCCTCCCACAGACAGCAAACTCTCATTATCACCCTTCTGCCAAGGGCTGGTGAAATATACACTGTTCATCTTTCTAATCTGACAGCCATTGCTGTCAAGATCTGTTGCAAAACCTTTCAGAATTGTCAGCCCTTCTCTGTTCCTTCTCACGGGGGCTTCACGCCCACGCACTGCTCCCCTTCCTTTGCTGCTCTCCCCACCAGAGCCCCCGTTCCACCCCACTTTGCCTTTTGTTCTGTGTTCACAGGTCCTTCATCCCAGGCTTTGAGATCCGAGTGGAGGAGGCTCTTGAAGCAGCCACAGCAGGGTGAGTTACAGTGCTGGTGTATGTGTGTGTGTGTATGTGTGTGCACTGACACAATCCTGAGCCCACTGCTTTGTCCTCACCATGGTAAGTGTGTTGGGTGGCAGGTGACTCTCCTTGTCTCCAGGAGTAGCTGCAGCTGGGAGTATGGTGTCACAGTGGATCCACAGAAGCTGTGTGGTAGACTCCCATTCTCTTGCTGCAGCAGGCTGCTCAAATAGTTGGCTCTGGGTTGTCTGAGAAAGCACATGGAAGATTGTGATAACTCACAGGATTCCCCGAGCATTACTTCAAGAATTTTCCATGTATCATCTAAGAGTGTGTGACCACTCTCGAGTGCTGAGTTCAACCCCATATCCATCCTTCATTTGCTGTGTAATTTTGCAACAATTGCCTTCCCTTCCTGGGCCTTAATTTCCTCACCAATATAATGAAGATAATGACAGCATCTTTTTCTCATATTATTGTGAGGCTCCTATGGGAGGCTGTATGCACCTGACATTCATAGGCACTCAGTAAGTGCTACTATGGTTAACTCTCCACTGATACAAAATGACAGGCCTCAAAAAGAACCCCTCCATTCTCTTATATGACATCTCCGGTCGACCCATTCCAAGCTGCTTTGTGCTCTTCCAGGGAAATATGACAAAGTCAAATGTTTCTGGGACCGGTGTTCCTCTCCCCATCCCTACAGATGACTTCATTTCTTTATCTGCCCTCACCTGACAATGAAATCCCCCCATGACTTCTCATTCCAGCTCCAGGTATCCTGGCCCAACTTTTCTATTTATTAGATATCTTCCTTGTTCTTAGAGAGGTCAGTCATTGTTGGTTTAATTTCGATGCACATCTGATAAAGTATGGTCAGTAGGTGATTTCTCTCACCAGCGGGTCTGAAACAGCTTAACAGAGGCAGAGCTGACCACGGTAGGAAGAGATAGTAACATCAGACTAAACCATGCCCCAAGTCCTTTGCAGCTCAGCCTGAATCGTACTCCCTAACCCCCACCGGAACTCAGTGGTCCTATCTCTGAGGTAGGTGATAGGCTCAGGAGTTTTCTCCTCACCCTATTCCATCTTCCCCACTGGCCAGAATGCTTGGCCACTAGCTGCAGATGTACTCACCAGAGGTAATGTGTCCACAGTGCATCCAACTGCCTGTGTCCTCAGTTTTATTGCTGCAAAGTTCAATGTAACTTGATAAGGCTTTCCTGAGCTGTTACTATGTAGCTCAGGGGGCAGATTTGGGGAGAAGCAGAAGAGGTCCTGCATTTACCTTCTTTTCTTTGCTTCTTCTCTACCCCTCCCATCTCTTTCCCATTTACCTCTTTCCCCAGGGTCTACCCTGCACCCCACCCACCATGTTCCTTTTCTCTGGCGCTTTATCTTTTTTATCTTTCTCCCTGACCTCTCATTCCCCCCCCCATACTCTTTTTTTCCTATAAATGTACCAAATGACAATAAGAGATGAGATTCCACTACAAATCTGACAGCTGAGAAACATTCCTTTAAAACTGCTGCTAATGATATCACTGAGACCATGGCCATTGTGGCCTGGGCAGCAGGACCCAGATTTCTATCTGTTTCAATGCAGCAAATATGATGACCTTTGGGTAAAGGCCTGGTCCTATGTCCATGCTTTGATACTTGCTGAACAAAAGATTGGCTCATTTTCTGCTTAGGACCAAATTCATTCTGCAAACTGATTGTCCATCCTCTATCCTAAAGTACCAGAGCTTTCCTTTGACAGCTCCATAGGAACCCACAAAAAATGAACTTGCTATTTTCCAGTAATGTGAAAAATCCTCAAATAGTTTCATCTTCAGGAGCATGTGAAATTCTTGGAGATAGCCCATAGGACATGCCATGTGCCTTATAGCTCTGACACTTTGTACAGTCAGTGAATTCATGCTATGCCCAGTTCCCATCTCTCTGGGTCACTGTATTCCCTAAGGAAATGGGGCTGATAGTGCCCAGTGCAGGAAATTCAGATAAAAGATACAAAGCATTTGGTCTCGAGGTGAAGGATGCTATGAATTCTGGTTCTGCCACCAAGAATTCCTGCTTTTGTCTGTCAGTCAACAGTTTTCCCCTGGAGCTTGAGCCTATACTGATAGCCTGCCTTGAGGGGCCATCTGGAGACATCTGGCACAGAGTAGTGGCATAGTCTTTGCTAGATTCCAGGGCGGTTGTCACTGGAGGACCACAGAAATGTTGGTGTGTGTGTCAAGGTGGGTGTGAGAGCTGGAGTTCTCCTGACTCATAGTGTGACCTTAAACAAGTGACGTCATTCTTACCTTTCCCCATTTCCTCTTCCTCCAAATAGGAATAATCTTATGCATACATTACTCCCAGAGATAATTGTGATGTTAAATCATGCCATTATTATTCCTCCCTGGCTTTTCAAATAACAATGCTCACTGCCCCTGGAGCCCAGGCTGATGACAGTAGAAATATTTCTGAGCTGGGTAGAGAGCAAAAATTAAATCAAAACCAAACCAACTCTTTCAAAGAACTCTGAGTCAAGAGGGCAAAGAGCTCCTACTGTGTGCTCCGTCTACTGTCTACTGTGCCCATGGAGAAGGGGTGTTGGGGGCTGTCTAATGAGCCTATGGTTTTACCTCTCAAGGAATATTAAAGTCTTAAGTGAGTGGTGACTTTTAGTGGATTCTGCCACCAGCAATGGCTGTGATCTTGTAGGGTACAGGATACAATCTGCAGTAAACCTACCTAGTCTCCTGTCAGGAGATGGCTACATTATTATTAGATAATATGTCCACGTGTCTGTGTGTATGTCTCCCTCATGACTATTTTCTTTTTTACTTTTTTCCAAACAAGTTGGAAGTCAAGCTCTTTTTTTTTTCCTTAGAAAACTCTCAGTTGTAAAATGTCTGCTTATTTCACTCAACAAGTTTATATGTAGCTCCTGGTCTCATTTGAGCCCTGAATGAAGCTCTGGGAGCCATTCATCTATCATCCATCCATCCATTCATTGATCAAACAAACTTCTCTGGTTCTCTCATAACATTTCAAACAAATGCAAACTATAGCAGGGGAGAAACCCAAGGGCCACAGAGACACACATGGTACATGAATACAGGTCTCAGGGTTCTCTGCCCTGAGCTTTCTGGCTTACAGTTGCATATAACCTCAGACGAATTACCCAGTTCCTGAGCACTAATTGTCCTGTCTCTAAAGTGGGCCAGCTGTGCCCACCTCTCAGTTGGTGGGTAGACTAAGCTCAGGGTGGAGCCAGTGCTCTGCAAACTGCTCCCTATTGGTGATTCAAACCTGTTCTAGAAGCTGCAATTCTTAGATGGAGAGAACGAACAGAGTGGGCCCTGGCCTCAGCACTTTTCAGAGCAGGAAGTGGGCAGCCCCCTGCAACGGAAGTGCCCCTTGGAGGCTAGGGCAGTAGACACTGAACAATAGTAAGGAAGGCTGTGGTTGGGGAGCCCACTGTGTAATTTGGGAAAGACCTGTTCTGGGGTTTGGGCTTGTAGGTGGAATCTTCGAAGCCCCTGAATATCAGAAGAGAAAAACCAGTTTGCAGGAGGGAAGGCAAACAGTGTCTTTTATCTTGGAGACAGCGGGTCAGGATGTCTAGGTAGAGAAGACAGTAAAACCCCTAGCTGGCTGGCTGGGACTCCCTGGAGCCTCACTGTTCCGCTTGCAAGAACTACATGGTGATTTGACTTATAAAGGGTTGGCTGATGAGGCAGAGT
This sequence comes from Sigmodon hispidus, assembly GCA_004025045.1. Lineage (NCBI taxonomy): Eukaryota > Metazoa > Chordata > Mammalia > Rodentia > Cricetidae > Sigmodon > Sigmodon hispidus. The sequence continues at coordinate 131,381 of PVIH01000507.1, forward strand.
GCGGATTCAGCGGTTAAGAGCAAACACTGCTTTTGCAAAGGACCAAGGTTTCATTCCCAGCACCCATACCAGGCAACTCACAACTGCCTGTCACCTAAGCTCTAGGGGACCCAGGGCACCCTCTTCTGGCCTCTACAGGTGCCTGAAATATATATCTCCCCCCGACATAGACATATAATTAAAAATAAAATAAAAATCTTTAAAAAATTGACCCTGAAAGGGACAACTTTAACTTTTTACCTTAGTTGAAATAAATTACATAACTGTCCTCCTTCCCTCCTTCCTCAGTCTTTCTCATGGGCCTGCCTTCCGGCTCCTCCAATATTCCCCCTCTCGAAAGGGACAGCTTTTAATAGACTTTCTTATAAACCATCAGGTCATCTGTCAAGCACTTATTAATGTGCTGGCTGGAGTTGTAAACGCTAAGACAAGAAGTTAAGACAGCTAAGGCCAGCGCCTTTGAGAGCTGATGTTCTAGTTGGGGAAACGGTAGATTCCTCGGTAGTGTGAGGCTGTCTGGCCCTGTGACATTTGGTTTATTTAATGCACAGAGGCAGTCTTGTGAAAACCTGAGGTCAGAGAACTTCACACAGAGGAAGGGAGAATACAAGGGTCCAGAGGCCGGAACAAGCACTCACATGCTTGTAGGCACACGCATGCATACCTGGAGGGGCAGGGTGCTCCCACAATTAGTTGGGAGGTTTGCTATTGAGGTAGAGAAGGCAGGTGAGATGTAATCCAGGAAGAAAGGAAGAGGGAAGATTCTCCAGGATGAGGAAACTGCATGCCAAGAGGTGAGAAAGACCCCAGGCTACTGCTGGGGTCAGGGATGGCGCCGGACAGAGAGTGCCTGACAACGAGGCTTTGCTCTACCTAGTGGGTGCCATCCCAGAATTAATATGCTGAAAAGGGTATTTCATGCTCCAATGTAAAAAGCTAAGGAGGGGAGGCCAAGAGGGTGAAGGTAAAGCTCTGGTCAGAGTGAGGAGCAGTGCTGAAGTGCAAAAGTTGAGCTCCAGAGAACTTGCAAAAACCCAGAAAGAATTGGAGTGTAAGTCAGGAAAACAGTGATTGTCTATCATGAGGCCCTTGGTTCTGTCCCTAGCACCAGACAGGATGGGAGAAAGGGAGCTGGGGGGAGGATGGGGGGGACGGGGGACACTGAGCTAGCTGCAGCCTGGGGACTCAGAACATGGCGGCATACCTTCAGGTCGGTGATAGCGGAAGTATGACTTGCAGTCGGACAGACCCAATCAAGCCATGACTTCCTAGCTTTCTAGCTGTGTGAAACCGTTTTCCTGTGCCTCAGCTTCTCTACTTGTGAAGTGAAAACCTCAGCACAGCCTGCCTCGCAGAGCTGCTATGTGGATTGGGAACAGAGAAATGTAGGCAGCAATCACTCAGTACTCATCATGTCCTTCCAGCTCAGCCTTGACTCCCTACTTTACCTCCCCAGCGTCTGTGTCCTTGACTACAGGGCTGGAAGGAGAGCTCCTGCCTGTGCTACTCACCAGATGTGAGTAAGACACGGCCTTGTCAGCTCGGGACATACTTCATCATCTTGTTCTTCTCCCTCTCCAGAGGAAGAGTGAGACAGAATGGCGTGGTCTACACTGATGCTGGCAGCTTGCCTCCTTGTGGTGGTACCCTCTAACGATGCAGCCGACTGCCTGTCCTGGTGCTCGATATGTGCAGTGAGGTCTCAGGATGGTCCCTATCCCATCAACCCCCTGGTAAGTCTCAGAAAGGCTTCTCTATACCATTCTAATGTGGGTGGAGCCCAGAGAAGGGAGGCAGGATACCTGGGCAGCTGAGTCTCCTGTGCCTACTACGCCAGTGCATGGCTTCTCGTACCCTTTGGACAGCCGGGAACCAGGGTCTACTGTCGTCAAGGACCCATGGAAGTCTAGACCTCATTACCATGGCTCTCCCAGGTCTGCACAGACCATGTTTCCAGGCAGCCAAGTGCCTGGCAACAAGGTATAGATCATGGGGTACTTGCTGTGCTATTTGTAGCCCTGGGTACACATTCCAAAGCTTCTTTCTCTGGCTGATAGACAGTTCCAAATTCAGGCTCCTGGCCAAATCTCTCACCATCAACCCAGTCAGGATCTGCTTGGTGAGCTTGGCACCTCAGCCCCTCTCCTGGGCCCGAGACTCTCAACCTGGCCTTTTGATGTTGCTTTGGGTCATGCTGTCCCGCATGCTCACCCAGTGCTGCAGAAGGACTGCAGTGGTATGGGCTGAACTGTGATGGGCATCACTCCGGCTTTGATCCTGGCCCTCTCTGTCTCCCTTACTCTGAGACTTTTTTTTGAGTCTTACTTTCCTTGTCTACAAAGTGAGATCATAATGATCAGTGTTTAATATCTGAGTCTAGTCTGTATCCATTTAGCTGTACCCAGTATGCCCTGTTTACTCCCAGAAAGGCAATGTGGCTGAGCATGAGGACTCCAGCCTCAGACCTACAGAATTCAAGTTCCAGCATTGCTCTCTACTGTCACTATCATTATAGTGAAGGTGACTGAACGCTCCCTGCAGCACTATGAAGGAGATTCTATGATCCCCCCAATACACACCCTCAGCTGTGCTGAGCCCTTCCATTCCCTATGCACATTCTTGCTGTGCTTCTGAACCTGTCTCTAAAGGGCTGGCAGGGCCCTCCACTACTGGTAGAGCAAGTATAGCCTTTGTAAGAGGGAAAGCATATGTGAGGGCAATGGGAAGATCTTGCTTCGACTTTGGGCATTTCCACCTCAGTCTCTGTGCCTTTGGGATAAGTCTGACTTGTCATCTCGTACTTGAAGAAAGTCACTTGGTGACATTAGTACTGTGCTTTTTGGGATCCTTTTAGATTTGCTCCCTGGAGTGCCAGGGCCTGGTGCCACCATCAGAGGAGTGGGAGAGATGCCAGCGCCTTTTGTCTCTTCTTGCCCTCTCTGCCTCTGAGCTCCGTCGCAAGGATGATGTGGAGGACGAAGCTGCTTTGGAAGAAGGCTACAGTGCATTAACCAAGCTCTTGGAACCCCTCCTGAAGGAGCTGGGGAAAAGCCAATCGCTCACCAGCGTCTCAGAGGAAAACATCAGGGGTCTCTCTAGCAGGTTTGGGAATGGAAAAGCGTCTGACCTGGTGGGTGCTGACTGGATGAATGATGGAGCCACACAGGCTAACACACTCCATTTCAGTGAGGAGGGCTTGAGCAAACAGGTCAAACGCTATGGTGGGTTTTTGCGCAAATACCCCAAGAGGAGCTCAGAGGTAACCGGGGACGAGGACGGGGGCCAAGATGGGGATCCAGTAGGGCATGAGGACCTATACAAACGCTATGGGGGCTTCCTGCGCCGCATTCGCCCCAAGCTGAAGTGGGACAACCAGAAGCGCTATGGCGGCTTCCTTCGGCGCCAGTTCAAGGTGGTGACGCGGTCCCAGGAGAACCCCAATACCTACTCTGAAGATCTAGATGCTTGATGTGTAACAATTCCCCAGGAGTTGGGTCAGGGGTTTCCCCGAACCTCTTCTGGTTCTAGAGCTCACTTTTCAGCATCTTGCGCTTGCTCCACCCCTTGCTCAGTTCAGCACTTACCTGAAAAATGTCTCAGCCCAGCCCATTGCTGCTCTGCCTGGGAGCACAGTGTTTGTTTGCAGTCAGTGACAGAGAAGAGTGGCCATCCCTGCCAATAGGCCATGTGTCTGGCTCTAACTCATAGATCTCTAAACTACCACTATCAGTGGTAGTTTTTTGACATCAGCCCAACCACTCTGTTCCTGTGACATGCCCTGCCCCAGAATCCATATGATCCCCAAACTTCACTAATCATGTGCTCCCTCCAGAAGAAGAATGAGTGATCCCTGATAGTATGCATGCATGAGACAGAAGAGAAACTTAAAACAAGATATATGCAAATAAAAATCCTAACTGTATTCTAAGCATCAGGGGCTCTGGAAGCCACAGGCTAAATAAAAAGCCTAAATAAAAAGGTTTTAAATGTGTTTCTGAAAAAGACCCGCCCCTGAGTTTCCTAATGGAGCGAAAGACCCTTGCTCATGATGAAAAAACATGAGCTTCTAAAGGCTGAAATGACAAGAGGAAAGGAAAGTACACTGATTTGTTCTGTACAACAGATTCAGAATTTGGGCCAGTTCCCACAGCCTTCATTAAAAATGATCAGTACCACACTTCTACCCCATGAGGGAGAAACTGAATCTGAGCGGAGCTGGGAAGCTATGCACAGCTGCGTTCTCCAGTAGTTGAGTTGGCTGCAGAAGCCTGAGCCATTTGGCTGGGCCATTTGGCCCAGCGGTAAGCTCTGGCACTGGGAAAGGGGATCCAGAAGCTGCAGCTGAAGGAGAGACAGTCCCACCTCGACACTACAGTAAGCTTTATTCTCTGTGTCTCCAAATAAAAGCAGAGAGCGGAGACAACTGAGTGTTCAAGATCAACTCAATTCCCTTGATTCAAATAACCCAGAATCAGAGGCAAGATCCTCTTTGCTTTCAAGTCTCCTCATCTCCAGGCAGATATTTATATTGATAGGTTAGAGAATGAGGCTGGATGGGAGAGGAGACAGACTGTGTTTGCACATTTGCATAAGACATCCTGAGTGGTCTCTCTCCATGCATAGGCCATAGCCTATAGAGCTCTTCCTGTGTTCAGAAATCTGTAGATTGTTCTAGAATGACTTTGTGTGCTGTTTAAAAAAATCACATTTATCCCACTTACTTAGAATATGTGAGCCCTTAATAGGCCTGTGTAATTCTCCGCTTCTCTGGTATAAATAAAATTATGCTGATGACTTGGTGTGTTTGCATGAAGAGTAGTCTCCAGAGAGAGAGTGTGCTGCATTATATATGCGTATCTGATATGTATATACCCACAAAAGCACACACATGTATTGTTATATTGGAGGATTGAAGCTGGTGCCTTGTGCATGATAGGCAAACAGTCTTCCACTAAGCTATTATTCCAGCCCTTATAGTCCTATTTTAAAGCAAAGTATGGAATAGCAGAAAACAAGAAAGCAAGTGTGCCATAGACTCAAATCTGCAAATTGAGTCTGTGTAACTTTGGGTAAGTCATTGATCTCTCTGGGCCTTACTTCTTGTTTTTCTGTCTGGTTAGGTGCCTCACCTGAATCTATTGATATTTTAACTATCATCTGTGGCCTGTGGCCCAGTCAGCACTCCACTACCAAAACTGCTGCCCAGACTATACCCTGGCAGGATTTCCAGTCCAGCCAGCACTGGGTTGGCGGTGGTCATCAAGCGTGGTTTTTATTGAAGTTGTTCTATTTACTAGTAAAGGCTCCAGAGTCAGATATTAGGGTAAAAATCTGCTCAATCAGAGGAGCTGAGAAACAAGCAGCTGAACTTCCTTTTCAGCCAGAGACTCAGCAAGAGAGCATGCCTCTCTACACCAGCCCAAACCCAAAAGACTTTGAATCTCTAAGTCCCTCCCTACTTCTTTCTGTGTTTCTCTATTCATATTGCTGGGTCCTCCATAATCTCTATGGCTAATTCTTGTCAACTAGTCACTGGCTCCACCCCCTCATCCAAGGTTAATTTTATTAACATAGTCTAAGAGTTTCACAGTACCATCAAATATCCTATAGTACTTCTTGTTTGTATAAAATAAAGACTAATAGGACCTTATTTATCGTATAGCTGACAGGATCAGATGAGATCATACATATAAAGTTCCCAGTATTTAATAGGTTCAGTAAATGAGAGTTTTCTTCCCTGTGTGGTCTTAAGGAACAATGGCAAAGTTGGGCATTCAGCAACAGAGCATCAAGGAGAGAGAGGTGCTGCACCCTCATGGGCCTCTTTCTGTGCTGGGAAACTGGGACACGTCACAGAGATGTTCCTAGCAAGAGTGAATGCATTAGTGGCGAACATAAACTGCCCTCTGCCAAACTGACATCTCTCACTGAATGGTGCAGACGAGGTGTCTGTAAATAGGATGTGCTTCCAAGAAGGCTAATCTCCAAAATATATAAAGAGCTCAAGAAACTAGACATTAAAAATAATAATCCAATTACAAAATGGGGTACAGGTCTAAACAGAGAATTCTCAACTGAAGAATCTCAAATGGCCAAAAGACATTTAAGGAAGTGCTCAACATCCTTAATCATCAGGGTAATGCAAAACAAAATGAATTTGAGATACCATCTTACACCTGTCAGAATGGCTAAAATCAAAAACACTGATGACAGCTTATGTTGGAGAAAGGGGAACATTACTCCATTGCTGGTGGTGTATAGTCTGGTACAGCCACTCCAGAAATCAGTATGGCAGTTTCTTAGAAAACTGGAAATCAATCTACCTCATGATCCAGCAATACCATTCTTGGGCATATACCCATAGGCTGCACATTCATACCACAAGGACATTTGCTTAACTATGTTCATTAAACGTAATAGTCAGAACCCGGAAACAACCTAGATGCCCTTCAACTGAAGAATGAATAAAGAAACTGTGACATTTACACAATGGAATACTACTCAGCTGAAAACAAAACAATGACATTATGAAATTTGCAGGTTATATCCTGACTGAGGTAACCCAGACTCAGAAAGGCAAACGTGTTATGTACTCATAAGTGTATACTAAATGTAAAGCAAAGGCTAGCCAAACTATAACCCACAGCTCCAGAGAAGCTAGGTAACAAGGAGGACCCCAAGTGAGACACATGGATACTCCTGGGAAGGGAAATAGATAGGAGAGTGTGAAGGATGAGAACGTGACGGAGGGGAAGATCAACTGGGGGAGGGGTGGGGAGGGAGAGCAGTGAAAGAGACATCTTGATAGAGGGAGACATTGTGGGGTTAGGGAGAAACCTGGTGCTAAGCAAGTTCCAGGAATCTACATAGATGACCCCAACTAAGACCACTAGCAATAGTGGAGAGGGTGTCTGAGCTGGCCTACCCAGGAAACCAGATTGGTGAATACCCCAACAGTCATCATAAAGCATCATTCAGTGATGCAGAGATTCATAGCCAAGTACACCAGGCTAAGCTCCAGGAGTCCAGTCAAAGATAGGGAAGAGGAATTATATGAGCATGGGGCCTCAAGATCATGAGGGGGAAATCTACAGAGACAACTGGACCAAGCTCATCTGAACTCACAAACTTTAGACTGACAGCTGTAGAGCCTGCATGGAACTAGATCCTGCATGTGGGAGACAGTTGTGTAGCTTTGTCTGTTTGAGGGCCTCCTGGTAGTGGGATCAGGATCAATCCCTGGTGCATGACTGGCTTTATTACCTATGGTGAAATGCCTTTCTCAACCTTGGTGCATGGGGGAGGGGCTTGGTCTTGCCTCAACTGTATGTATCAGGTTCTGATAACTCCACATGAGAGGCATTGTCCTTTCGGAAGAAGAAATCGGGGGAGGCTGAAAGGGGGAGGGGCAGGAGAGATGATAGGAAAATCTGGTTGGTATGCAAAAATAATTAAAAATTTAAAAATAAATAAATAAATAAATAGGATGTGTCCAAGTGATTCAGGGCTGTAGATGTGGGTTCCATTGGAACACTTGCTTTTGGAGTGACTTCACAGGAGGCACAGGACCAGGGATGGGACAATCAATACCTAGTCATTTAGTAAGGTACCAATTGAAGGCCCACTGTGCTTGGAAGACCTGTCACAGAATGGACACTTTCTCTGTTACAGTGTTTTAGAAATCCAGTTTTTGAAACTGAGCTCAGCTTTATTCATGATTTTGCTAGCAGGCAATGTACCAAAGCCAGTGCTTTGTAGAAGTCTGGTCCCATCCTCCAATTTCTTACAACTTTTTATAGTCTGTGCAAGTGTTGAACTCTCTGACCATCTGAGACGACTCTCTGGGCCCCATGATCACTGGCAGAAAGCGAATGGGCCTTGGACTACATGGCCATTGGTTGACGTGTGACATGGGCAGTGCTGGGCCATTAAGACATTCTTGCTCTAGGAAACAGGGTTTTGCTATCTAACTGGACAGCTGTGTCAGCCACTTCTTAAGGTAGATTTATAGGCATTTTCTTTTCCCAAGAAAAGAGGAAGAGGATTCAACCTGAACAGACAGGAACACAAAGAGCAAAACTCAGTCAAATTTGGCTCCTCCTGTCTCTCTTAGTGCTACTTCTTCCAAGTTGAAGCTATTAAGCTATAAGAGTACAGGGCAGCAGATAGAGTATTTTAGGTGCATATATTACTGAATGCTTGGAATATGTACTCTTTTATTCTCCTTCAACAGGTTAGAGGGTCAAGAAGAAAGGAAAAATATGAATCTAAAGTTAAAAAAATAGTGGCAATTTCTGTAGAGAAAAGAATTACATACAGAAGTGAAGGACAGTGTGTATGTTCAGAAAAATCCTTCTCTTAAGGGTATTTCTTTCTTGGTAGTCATGGTAAAGGGAAGCTGGAAAAAAAAAATCTAAGCTTTGAATTCATTCTATCCAGCCACATCCAGGTCCAAAGCACACACTTGAATTTGTAGACTGACACTTACCAACATCATCCTATACTTTGATGGGTCAGAGTGTTATCTCTGTCACTGTACCCACCAGGTCCTGGTCCTGCTGTCTGGAGGCCTGGGATATTCTCTAGGGAAGACTTTATGTCACTTTCAAACAAATGGCTTCTGACTACCTCAGATGCAGGCAATTTGTTGGCTTATATAATGCAAACACCAGTAAAGTTTTGCTTCAGGTAAAACTAGAATAAGGGACTCCAAGGATTTCAGTACCTGTCTATCAGGAGGCTCCATGTATTTTCCCAATGGTTTCCAAAAATTTTAGGCCTCAACTTTCAGGTTTCTGTTTTATGTATTCTTTTCATGATAGTTCTAGCCAACACTCTTTTTACCACTTAGGCAACATTTGGATCTTATGACCAATAATGAGCTAATTCCAGTCATGGAAGATGGGGTTTCGATGGTGCTCTGGTTGCTTACAGCATGAAAATCATGGAGACAGGATGGGTTCAAACTCATGCAAAGTAATGGGAAGGGAAGGGGCTGGTCCAAGGGTGGGGGAGGGTGGGGGGATGAGGGGAACTGGAGCATGATTTCTAGCAGGTAAGGAATGTGCCAAAGCACAACTGCAGCGAATCACTCTCTAGAGAGTGGAGGGATTGGTGGGGACAGCAGAAGCTGGCAAGCAGATGCTGTGGGAAATCTACAAGAGACGGCAGACATCTGGCTCCACATGATAGCTCTCAGTTGGAGCGAAGGAATTATAAAACAGTATTGCCACACACAACTGTGTGTTTGACAGTAGCCATCACTCAACACTTGATTTCTTTTTTTAAATTTTTGAAAAGGAGAAATCCCCTCGAAAATTTTCCTATATGCTGTGAATTTCACAAGCCTGATGTCTGCCTCCTTTTCCAGGATGCTTCTGTGATCATCAAGAGGCATGTCTAGGAGGGGTAGATAACATGGCTCTTAAGCACTGAGTACTTGGGCTCAGATTTCCAGTCTCTGAGTAGAGAGGGGAATACTGGTTTGACTGGTCAGAGACAAGAGTTCAGTAGCATCAAGTGTAATCACAATACACCTAAGTTGCCTTAAGTAGTGTGTGCCACATACTGCTATACTCCTACAATCCAGGGCCTCAGGCCTGAGTATTGTTCTAGTACTTCGCAGCAGCCATGGTGGGAGAACCCAGTGTTCTAATGGGACTCTGATCATGGTGTGCCTGATACCACTTGAGTGAAGTACATGCCCACTGAAGGAACAACATCCTGCTGTTGTGTTTAAAGAGTGGTGACCCATGTGCTGTGATGTCCCCTCAAGTGTAGATATTTACATTATGCATACAACTGCAATTGCAGCTACTTGGTCCCCAGTGAACATTTCCACACCCCAGAGGACCCAACAAGGTCTTTTATAATGAGCTATTTGTGGAGAAAGAGAATATCACAACCCTTCCAGATTCCAGAGCCTCTGTCCCTGCCCAAGGCCACCGTGCAATGGTCACAGAGCAGACGGGCACTGGCTACCAGCATGCCAACACCCTAGCAACCTTTAGAGAGCCCATTACTAATAAGCAAGCAGTTTCCAGACAACATCGAACGCCGTCATCAGACAGGAAGTTTGGTCATAATGATCATAATAGTCATTACCATTCTCTGCTCTGGATCACCCCTCCCACACGCCCCCTCCAAGCCCCTCCCAGGAACCAGCCTAATGATGGGGCTTATCTATTAATTAAAGGCTCCAAAGTGACGACAACAAAAATCCCACACCAGCCAAGGGAACAATTCTTCCCTAATAGATGTGAGGTTGGCATCCATAACACTACACAGGAGTGTGGAGATTTATAACAGAGATTTCTAATTACTCACCCCATGTGTAAATGTGCATCCGTGTTGCACTCATACAGTTTGTTTTGTTTCTGTCTAATTTCAGTTGAGTTCGTCATTCTTTGTTCTCAGGAGTCCTTCATCACCTCTGACAGAAAGTTTGTCTGCTGAAAGCATGTTCCTGTCTGTTCTCCAGTGCCCCTGGTCCCCTGCCAGGCTCCTACAGGAGCTGCCCTGAGGTCTGAGGAGCCAGGGGAGCTTTCTGATTACTGACAGGGTGTGTGAAAGAAGAAACTTGGGGGAAAAGCACTGGAGAGAGTCCCGGTCCACAGTCCTGAGTACTGCTCTAACTGCACAGGAGCCACGGCAGGGGACTGGACCTCCTCAGTTTTCTTTCAGAGAAGATAGGGTCTTCTCTATCTGAAATCATCTCATTTTTGATAAACATTATTGAGCATCCACTGTATACACAGTGCCAGGTAAGGCGCAGGGGATTTGAGATTTAAGCACTTGAGAGGTGCTTAAGCGGAGTCCTATTTCATGGGGCTCACTTTTTAAGCTATAAAAGAATAGATGGGTCTGCAGGAGAGGGTTAGGTGGTATGAATCCAAGGAAGAAGGAAGGGAGGAAGGGTAGCTATGTAGAGAGGTCACAACAACCTCTAGGAAGGGGTAACAGAAGACCAGAGATGTGTAAGGTTGACAGCAAGTTGTAGTCTATAAAGTGCATGAGTGTGCGCTTGTGTGTGTGTGTGTCTGTGTGTGTGTTTGCACTCACCTGTGTGAGCTTCAGGCAGAGGACAGCAAGTTCAATAGCTAAGAGGGGAGTGTGTGGTTATTTGCGATGAGTAAGGAGGAGGGAGTGAGGGGAGGCAGAGGGTGGAAATGGAGTAGAAGCAGATGGGAGCAGATGGCACTGGGATTCCACACTGTTCTGACTTATACTGCTACCCACTTGAGCCTCCAACTGTCCTGCTCTGGATAGTTTGTAATACTACAGCTCAATTGATGGATGCTGGAAAAGACCCTTGGCTTATGACCCGTAGGAGATGAGAGCCTCTGGAAGGATGTACCTGGACCAGGTCAATTGGTATCTCCGAAAGAGGATGATGGAAGGTTCCAGAAGTAACCCAGAAACTTTTCTTTATTGGGTTCAAGTCCCAGTCACAATGCTTTCTCCAAAACAGGCAGCAAGGAGAAATGGCACTTGTGGTTCCTGGTTCAAATTCCCTGCAGGCCAGGGATGGCTCTGGGAACGCCTCAGGGGGAGGCTAGGAGGCGGGTTTGTAAAAATCAGTTGCAGCTGAGAAATTAGCTTGTAGAAAGGGCAGGAAGCTCCCATCTCCCCACCCTTCTTAGCCTGAAAAATGTAGCCTCATGGTTTAAGATTTTAGGAATAAAATGATCTGAATTGGTCTCTGAATTGCTTTATATAAAAGATTCATCACTGTCAAGTACATATATCAAATTTTTGCAAATCAAATTGGATTTCAATGCATTAGGGACTAGTGCTATTCAGTTTCTTTTCTGATTTTGCAGGTTGCAAGGCTTTTTTCCCATTTAAAAGTATCTGAAAAGCCCCCCAAAGCATCAAGAGTATTCATGTGAAATTAACCAATGGTCACAGTTGAGACAGTGAGTTTCCTGACCCCTTCCCTGGGTAAAGGCACAGTGAGATCAACGCAGACATGATCCCTCCACTCAGGACTGTGTGGTCCAGGAGCGAGGAGTCCGAATGCTATAGCAAATACAAGAAGAGTTATTATGGGGGGTGGAGGGGAGAGAGAAGCCCTGGGTATACATAGCAGAGGCCTAGTCTGTGGGAACCCCATGAGGGATTTGTTACAGGCTGAACCATCTGAACAACCCTTGGGGAAAGGAGATGAGAAGGTATGGCTTCAGTGACCCTGACACTGGGAGTCAGGTAAGAAGCAAATAGCAGAGTCATTTATTGAGGATACAGGCGAACCTATATATCCCTCCCGATTTCCCATTGGCAGCGGGAGACTCTTAGCTGTGTTGTCTCTTTCTCATTGGCCTCCAGCATTTTGATGATCACAAGTCAGGTCACCAGTCACTAGGTGCAGCGGTGCAGGGGCAGACTCCAAGTTGGCGCAGCAGGAAGTGGCTAGTGCACATGCCTATGCACATTCCCAGGCCCGGGGCAGCTGTGGTTTTATCAGGCTAGCTGGCTGTGTTTCCCCTATACGGAGTGACTTCCAAATCAAGACCCGAGGAAGAACAGATAACTGGTGTGGTACAGAAACATTTCAGTGACAGGAAAAGCTTGATCATATAAGTCTTGTAGATTATGTTGTGTCAAGTGGGCCTCATTCTTGTGGAATATTACTCTTACTAGGCAAAGAATGCTACATTTGTTAAACTATGTAAAGATGTGTTATATTGCCTGCCTAAGGCACCTTATTGGTCTAATAAAAAGCTGAATGGCCAATAGCTAGGCAGTAGAGAGATAGGTGGGGCTGGTGGGCAGAGAGAATAAGTAGGAGGAGGAATCTAGGCTTGAGAAGAGAGAATGAGAGAGGAAGAGGAGGAGATGCCTGAGACCAGCCAGGCAGCCACCAGCCAGACACAGAGTAGGACATACAAAATGAAAGAAAGGTCAAAAGCTCTGAGACAAAATGTGGATGAAGAGAAACATGTTAAGTTATAGGAGCTAATAGGACAAGCATAAGATAAGGCTAAGCATTGATAACTAATAATAAATCTCCATGTCATGATTTGGAAGGTGATTGGTGGCCCAAAAGAAAGCCTGTTACACTTCGTGGCAGAAAAAAAAAAAAAAAAAAAAAAAAAGCAAAAAGTCTTGTAGTGGGATTGTGTTAATGTTGTAAATATTTGTCCCTCCTACTGGTTTAATAAAAAGCTGATTGGCCAGAGGCAGACAGGAATTGTGGGTGGGGCTACCAAACTAAGAAAACTCTGGGAACATCTCAGAGCAGAGCAGAGATGCCACAGAGATGCCAAGACACAGAGGAAAGAAGTTGTAATGCTGCTGAGAAAAGGTACGAAGCCACATGGCTGAATAAGATAAGAATCATGGGTTAGTTTAAGGGTGAAGAGCTAGCAAGTTACATGCCTGGGCCCTCGGTCAATCAGCATAAAATTAATGTAAGCGTCTGTGTGTTTCTGCCAGACTGCCGGACTGCTGGTCAAACCTCTGGTCTAGGCCCAAAAGTCCAGGCCAGAAACATAATACAACAAAGTCTCATCAAAGAAATGACATGGCCACAGTGCTGAACAAGGGTAACACCATGCACCAGAGTAATATTACACCAAAGGTTTAAAACCTGACATTGCTGAGGCCACTTTGGATGTTGCAGGATGCTACACCCTGTGCTGTCAACTGATTGGCTGACATTCATCCACTGTTGCCCTGGGGCTCACACTTAAGGTGAGACAAGGTGAGATCGAAATAGTCAGGGTGATACTGGGATTGGTAGTACTCATCTGTAATCTCATCACTTAGGAGAGAGAAACAGGTGGATTGCTGAGCCTCAGGCCTGTCTGAGCTGCATAGTGAAGTCTAGCTAGCCAGGACTACATAGTTAAGCCCTGTCTTAAAACCAAACAAAAACAGAAAAAAAGAAAGAAAAGGAAGGTGAGACAAAGGCTTCTGCCATGCACCCACCCTACAGCAGCATACAGAATAGGCTTTATCTTCTCCTTCTTCTCCAGTCTTAACATCAACTGGTCCTTTTACAGTCTCCACATATGATATTGCTGAAATGGTGCAGCCCAGAACCACAACTCTGCATGGGCTTCTTTGGCTTAGTGATTGGCACTTGTTTAGCTTCCTAGCTCATGTCTTTTGGTTACTGGATAATATGTATGTCAATTGGGTTTCTCTAGAGGAACAGAGCAGAGAAAAAATTACAAATGAAAAGGTGTGTGTGTGTGTGTGTGTGTGTGTGTGTGTGTGTGTGTGTGTGTTAGACTGGTTTACACAATATAGTCTGGGTAGTTCAACAGTGGCTGCCTTAACACTGGAGAGGCTGAGAACCTGATAGTTGTTCAGCCCACAAAGCTGGTTGCCCCAGCACCTCCAGTCTAGCACTATGGTCTGGGGATTCCTGGAGAGGTATCGGCCTTCAGTTCACAGTGGTGTGTGTATGTGTGTGTGTGTGTGTGTGTGTGTATGTGTGTGTGTGTGTGTAAGGAAAGGTTCTGATGTGGATCAGGGTGAATGATCCTCCAACAAGCTCAAATGGGGTACATGAGCTTGCCAGCATGATGGAAAGGCAGAAGACAAATAGGCAAAGAGCAAAGCTTCACATTTAGGGTAGGTCTCCCCACTTTACATAACTAAGTCAGGAAAATCCTTTACAGGCATGTCCGGTGCTCATCTTGGTTCATCTTAGGGCCAGTGAAGTTGATAAACAAGATCAACCCTCACAGTGGGGTTCTCTAGTTACTCCATGTGTACACTGAAGGCATCTTCATGTTTTTTTTTTTTTTTTTTTTTTAAAAAAAACAAATTTAAAACTAAGAGCTTTAATTATTATTAAAATTGTGCTATATCATGTTACTTTTAAAAAGATTTTTAAAAATTACATATATGTGTGAGCCTGTGTGAGTTTGTGTGCACAACCTTGTAACCCTGGAGACCAGAAGAGGGATGAAGTTACAGGCAATTGTGAGCTGCCATGTAGGTATAACCCCACCTAGGTTCTCTATAAGAGCAGTAAGGGCTTTTAACGCTTGGCCGTCTCTCTAATCCCTGTTAGAACTCTTGATATGAGACAGAATGAGCTAGTTCTACATGTGGTCAGGGGTGCTCTCTCAAGAGAGATGACATTTAGCACAAAACTTGAAGGACAGCAAATGGGCCAGCTATAGTAGAGCAAAGGAATTACAGCAAGGGCAGGCCTTAGTGGGGAGTCCTGGGGCCAGCTTGGGTGTGGCAGATGATATGAATGGGGAGTGCCCAGGTCAGTATGGGTGCAAGGTAATGTGAGTGGGGAGTGCCCAGACCAGCATGGGTACATGATGATGTGAGTGGGGAGTGCCCAGGCCAGCACGGGTGAATGCTGATGTGATTAGGGAGTACCCAGGCCAGCATAGGTACATGGTGAACTAAATGAGGAGTGCCCAGGCCAGCACGGGTGAATGCTGATGTGAGTGAGGAGTGCCCAGGTCAGCCTGGGGTACATGGTGATGTGAGTGGAGAGTTCCCAGCTCAGCATGGGGTATATGGTGATGTGAGTGGAAATTACCCAGGCCAGCATGGGTACATGGTGATGTGAGTGGGGAGTACACAGAGCAGCATGGGTACATGGTGATGAAGAGTTGAGGATATTATTGACTCACTGGCTATTAAGCTACTGGGATATTAGGGTGCAGGCTCCTAGAAGCTGCTGGGTCTTTAATCATGGAAGTTAAGCACATCACAGTGCCTATGTAGAAAATCGGAGTCATGTCCCAGCAACCCCATGTCAGAATCTAAGTTCCATCTGCAAGAGAAAGAAGCAGAGGCTCAGAGAAGGAGGATGCTCACAGTTCTGATCTGACTTGACTTTGAAAATAATAGAACATGGAAAGGAGAGATGTGCAATTCAAGATATCTGTCATTTCGATCAGAGTCAGAGCCTGGGCAGACAACAAGGGCAAACCCAGTTTCAGGATTCAATTAGGCAATAAGGAAATTAGTGAAAGAAGCCAGCAGAGACCTCCTGCGTGGGTGGAGAGAGGGCAAGGCAGGGACTAGGGAGGGGTACTGTAGTCTCAGATTAGACAGAAGAATTAATGAGATGGCCAGAACCCAATTGTCCTCAAGATCCACCTCTTCTGAGAAAATGGAGTCCTTTGTTGACATGGCAACCAATTAGAAAAGGCTCTGCATGTCTATCCGCAGCAAGAGAGAACGCCCTGAGTAGCTCAGCTCAGCCCACAGGTGCACCAGGATCCAATAGATCTGAGACCCCAAACAAAAATGGCTTTATGTTCACAAGAAAGTGAGGCAGGCAGCTATGGCTTCATTCTGTTTAGCTTTTTCTGCATAAACAAACAAACCACCATAAGATTAAATGGCTGAAAACAGTTATGTACATTGAGGAGTACCTCTCTGAGGGCTTTACCTGGGCAGAAATGGGGAGCTGCAGAGCTGGAAGACTCTCCAGGGTTCACCCCAGCTCCTAACAGCAGATGCTCTGGCCAGAGACCCTCATCTTCCAGCAGGTTAGAGCAGCTTCCAATGGAGCCCTGCATTCAGGTCAGCAGCAAGTAGGCAAATGTGAATGATGCCTTAGACAAAACACCCAGTGCTGATTATACCACAAGTAATTGATCAAAGCAAGTCATGAGAGCAAGTGCACAGAGTGCGGATGTGAGAAGAGGGTTGAGAGCATATTACCAGGAAGTTTAGATGGGCAGTCTTACTTATTAATCTCAGACTCCATGATATCATCAGAATTCCAGGATCTTGCTTCCTCACATTGCACCTGGTGGTCTAGGACTAAGACTGGCAGAAATCCAAACATCATATTTATGTTTGGGGTAAAATGGAGGGATGACTAAAATAAAGTGGGTAAACATATATAGCAGCTATTTTTTTTTTTTTTCAGAAGGCATTTTAGAAGTGGTCATATAATGTTCCTACTTATATTTCACTGGCCACATCTTGGTCACATAGTCACTTTGTTACAAGAGATTCTGGGAAATACCCACCTTTGCTTCATGTAACCAAATGGTTGGGCAGGCATGGACGTTTGTTCTGTTGCACACGCCGATGACATAATGTGGCAGAAGAGGCGCTATCTCTAATTCTCTAGGGATGGAGAACTTTTCACCTGCAAGGACAAATGCCTTTTAGCCTTGCAAACTTAGGAATTTGCTAGGTAAAATATTCCTAACAACAAAGAATTTTTGCCTAGAGAATGAACAAATTGCCTTGTAACTCTAATTTGAAACTTGTAATTGATGTTAGGTTTGTGAGTTTTTCTGTTGAGGACTCTATTACCTCTTATATTAAATCAGTGTGATGTACAAGAGGTTACAAGATTCACTACAGTTTGAGTCTTAAATTAGATTTTCCAAAGTGCTTAAACTTTAGAAAGTTTATTATGTCAGGTCATGCAAGGAAGGTGTTTTAAAAGTGAAACTGAATACATTAAATTAGTAAATCCTGTGATAAATGTTGAAGATAATTTAATTAATCACATTTGCAAAGGAGATAGATTTTTTTTTAAAAAAATGAAGTTAACTGGCTATTAATCAAAAGTTCCTTGAAAGTAGCTGCATAGAAAACAAAAGAAGTTTTGTAGATTCAACTTAAAGGCTTAAGAACAAGAAGGATTTTCTTTTTAAGCAAGAAATTATAATGCACTGAATATTAATGAAATAACAAGTACTTATAAATTATCTTTGTTTTATGATATCTCCTATCACACTCAGGGCTAAGTTGGGGCTGGAAGTAACACAATTTCTGTTTGTTTCTTAGGCTCACAGCATGCCAGCCTGAGTGGTGACTTTAAAGGCAAGACATGGAAATGTCTGGATTCAGCAGAATGGGGAGAGAACACGGTGTGTGTGGGGGCAAAGGGGGCTGACATAGGGGCAGGAACATGGGTAAGGCACAACACAGTGCTACCTTGGCATGCCCACCTCCAAAAGTTACATGCTGGAGAGTTTGTTTTAGAGCCAGTGGTCTGAGGAGACACCTATATAAGACCGAAAGAAAGAGTTGGGGCAGTCACCGAATCCCTGAGCAGATTCTTGAACAGATAGTTCCCAGAGCATCCTTAGGCTCTCTGCCTGGGGGTGGGGATGGGGGGGGGACAGTTTCTGCCCTAATAAAAATCAGAAGCAATTCGTACCATCAGAGTGCCAGTTCCGGAACTGGCAGGGACCTGCCTTTTCTTACATTGAGACATGGGGCTCATCAGACTGCTGTCCACTCCGGAAACCTCAGCCTCAGCCCCAGGCCACAGACCAATCTGTCTGAGCCCTGCCTGGAATCGGCTGGAGCTGGTCACAGCTGAGACCACTTTCTTGCTTTCACTCCATGAAAGCGGGACTGGCTGCCAAGAAAACTGGATTGGTGGTCATGCAGCTACCCAACCCGTAGAGTCCTTCCCTTCCTAGATGGCTCCCATTCCACAAATCCCATGTCTGTGACAGTTGAGTCAAATAAAGTCAAAGCACACAGTAGGTCCTAGATTTACTTTCCGTGTCCTCTCCAGAAAGTCAGCGTGTTTTATAGACCTCTTGTTAAGTCTCAAACCCAATCCTGCTCCTTTGCTCCAGCCTTCACAGCTGCTTCCTAATTTCAGGACCATCATCCTGGGGCAGGAGACCTAAACTCTATGGGACGTATCTGTAGCAACGATGCATCCACCACAGGGGGCAGCAACAAGCCAGGTGGCTGGAGCCATTAGTATCTGATCTGGGCGCGCCCCCTTGTGGCCACCTGGTTCAATACACACGGGGGAGTTTTGCCACCATCCAGGTAGGCTGAAGAATCTAAATTCCAACACTAAAAACTCTGGATTTACGCGCAGTAGTGCACTGACTGTAAATGGGAGGTTATTAGCATTAAGATGAAAAATCTTGGTCTTTTGTTGTTATTGTTGAAGTAGCCTATTCTTCAATCCTATCTTATTTTTGGCTGCAAATGAATAAGCAACTTCCCTATTTTCAAAGAAAAGGAAGCAAGGCTTGGAGCTCTGGAGGGCAACTGAGGACCGCATGCTTCGATGCCCGCCTTTGGATTTCAGTTTCACCCGAGTACAAAACAATGCTCCCTTCCACCCATTCCGGGTTTTTTTTTCCACTTAAAAAATGAGTATGAAGATAAAGGCAGGATCATAATAGGGCTCTACAGATGGTTCGGGGACTAAATGGCAATTGTGACTTTTGTAAAGGACTTGGTTCAGTCCCCAACACCCACGTGGTGGATCATAACCATCTGAAGCTCCGGTTCCAGGAAATCCGATGTCCTCTTCTGACCCCCATGGCATGAATGTGGTGCACACAAATTCATCCAGGCAAAATATTTATACATAAAAAATAAAACTAGAAATTAAGAGGGCCTGTAATATTTGGCTACCTACTCTTCCCAAAGCTCTAGGGAAAGTTTAGAATAATAACCATAATGGAAGCAAATGTGATAAACCATAAATGCTGAGAGCTCTCACTAAAACTGGCCAAACGGAGTTAAAAGATGGCAGGGGGATTTTATACAAGGACATCTATGGTGGATGGTGTAGGGACCAACTCAGTGGAGGGGGTGGGGCAGTCCTCAAAGCAGGAAGATGGACTGTACTCAAGCCCAGCTCAGATGATGGTGAATACATTACTACATTACATCATGTGCCCGGCTGTATCGGCCTGGCTGGGCTGTGGACATACTTGGGTGAGCAGGGGTTCCCAATCAAGGAGCAGAATGGAGCATAGTAAGATAAACTCACCAAGAGAAACAGTAAGGATAGGGTTTCCTGGTCAGCTGAGCTGATAGGATTTCCACCACAGGCAGGTCGGCACAGAGCATATGCCAGACACCAGGGACGGGCAGGACTACAACGTGACAGGATGCTCGCTCCACCCTGGAGTCCGGAGGACAGAGAACTTGAGTGAGCAGAGGACTTCATTCATTCATTCATTCATCCTCTTTACCTCTTAATTTCTCATTTATTTATTTAATCACTTCATTGGTTGCTCACTTGTATCTTTACTCACCTCCTCCTCCTCCTCCTCCTCCTCCTCATTTATTCACCCTCTCACTCCATCTCTCATTAATGCCTCTGCTCATCTACATCTTTGCCTGTCTGGAAACGTATCTATCCATCTGGACCCCTCTCTCTCCAACAGCCCTCCATAGATCCAGCCATCCACAGTTCTTGTCCTTCCCTCCCTCCCTCCATCTCCCTCCCTCCATCTCCCTCCCTCCCTCCTTCCCTCCTTCCTTCCCTCCCTCCTTCCCTCCCTCCATCTCCCTCCCTCCTTCCCTCCCTCCATCTCCCTGTCCATCTTCTTTCCTCCCCCCTCATACCCCTTCATTTATATTTCCACTTAGTCCCCTGTATTTCCATCCATTTGTTTCTCACCCATTCTCCAGGTCTCTATAAGTTCAGAAATCATTTAAAAGCCCCGTTCGGCCCCTAGCATTTCTCATATCTCATACTGGAGAGTAAAAAGATGAGACACCAGAGCCCTGCGGTTGGGCTATAAGGGTCAGGAGCTTAGAGAGATCCGAAGTCTTTGAGGGTGGCTGGGGAAAGCTGTGGGCAAAGGGCATATTACAGTGACTGGGGACCTACCTGGGTGGCTGGAGTTTGGAGACAGAGGCTGGCTGGAGCCAGTGGAGAGCAGGTCCTGCTGCCCGAGGTCCAGGCATTTCCTTGTATTTCCTCCTAAGACTGTTTGGTTCCACACACTGTTCCTGCTCTCTCCTCCACAACCACTCTGGCCTCCCTGAGAGGACAGCCTTAGAGTACTGTAAGGCAGCCAGGCATCTCTAGAGTCCTTGGTGACAGTTCACTCTTTCCCAGTCACTGTTGCAAACATTAGTGTCTCAGCTTCCCCTTGGTCTGTGCTTCTGCCCCAGGCTGTGATGCCCTTAGAGAAATGGCTTCCACATCGTCGGCCCTAACAACAGCCTTCTCTTCTGCCTCCTCCCAGGCTGATGGGCTCTAGGTCTTACAATTTCACTCTATTCACTCTCTCCATGTCAGTCAGCCTGTCAGTCACTTAATCCAAAACTGAGTAGATTCTGGCTGCACCTCCCAACTGGTCCCCACGTCATCTCCCTGCCTCTTGGGGAGCACCCAGACCTCACATGGCTACTCCTCTGCTCTCAGGTTGCTTCTCTGAAGCTCCAGAATGCCTGTAATCTGCTTGAAAAATATCTCTCAATGATACCCTTTTCCAGTCCAGGATGAAAGTCAAATCCTTAGGCAGACGTTCCCAGCCCTTCATCATCTGGCACGTTCTAGTTCTCCAGGGCTCTACCTTAGACATTCCCTTCTATGCTTCCCAAAGCTCCACCTCTCCCCAGCACATCTGCTCCTACTGCCCTCTCCAGAAGACTGTTGCTCATCTTCCAGAATATGACTGTTGCTCTGTCTATCCTCTCCATGTTTTAACGAGTCTATCTATGTTCATATAGGTTGAGAGTCTGTGATAGTTATTCCTCATTGTTCACTTGGCTGGTACACTAGTGTGGCTGTGAGAGTGTTTCCAGAGAGTTTTAATTGAAGAGGGAGACAGACCCTGAGTCTTTCTCAGATAGGGTTCAGGTCCTGAACCAAATCAGGGGAAGGAGGTATCCCCTGGTCACCAGCCGCCATCTTTCTCTGTTTGCTGGCTGCAGACAGAGTGTGCGGCAAGTGACTTCCCTCTCCTGCTACCTCAGCCTGAGCTAATCCAGCAACCATGCCTTTCCTGTCAGATGCGATAATATACCTTTCCTGCCTAAAGCCACTTGAGGAATTTTGTCCTAGTAACTGGAAGAGCATTGAATACAAAGGATACAAGAGACCGAGCCTTCTCAGGGTTTTACTCCATCTCAGTCTCCAGAGGAGCATCTGGCAGACAATTTGGTGCTCTGTGATCATAGATAACTAGATAACACATACCTCTATGGATGCCTGATATGGATTAATATGTCCATGACTTGTCTAGAAAATAGCATTTCACAGCACTCCTCCCCCATCCTCCGGCTCTTAAATTCTTTTTGCTCCTTCTTCCTCAGTGTTCTCTCGGAGGAGGTGATTTAGATGTCCTGTTTAGCACACAGTAGTCATCTACTCACAACATCTTTACTAGTTCTGGGTATTTGCACAAACTATTGCATAAGAAGTTTGTCTGACCAATGCTGACAGCAGCACCAGTCTATGGATATAAACATACATATTCATAAGGCAATTTGAAAACATGTCTATTTAGCAATATGAGGGTAGTAGATAACACTCTAGGGCCTCCTCAGCCATGGGCTTCTAACAAGGCTTATGGTACATACCCAGCACTCATTCCTTTCTGTGGAGGGAGACAGAAATCTAATCACGAAGCTGTGGGTTACCCTCATATCAGTCATGCTGCTAGTGTGCCACATCTTTCCTGGCAAGGTTCACATCTGTATAAGATTGTCAGCAGCCTGCACAGCACCTTCTAATGCTATAAAAGCTAGTTAAGAGGAAGGAAATTTCCAAGTCAGTTTCCATTTGATTTCTCTACATCCTGTAACCTGAATGGTGGTGCCCTTGGCGATGGGGTCCTTCCATGTAAGCAGCCAACAATAGTCTATATTGTTTTGAAGCCCCTGGGCCTTCCTGACTCCAAATTCATCTGGAATTTTTATTTAATAACATGTCTTCTAGAGTAGTACTATCTACCCATGCAGAGTACCTTCATTCAACCTTTTAAATTTTTATGTGTGCATACATATTTTTTTTATTATGAATAAAGTCACATTTTCTATCCGTGTATAACCTTGTTCAAGGTCCCTTTCCCTTCCCACCCCCTCAGGTCACTCTCTCTTCTCCACATCACCCCATCTTCTCCCCAGCATGGGCAGGAGGTCCCAAGGTCCCAATGTCCCATTGTCCCAATGTCCCAGTATTGCTTAGTTCAGCCTCCACTCCTGGCAGATCCAGTTTTCTCCCGCCAACATCGAGATTGAGTCAGGTGTTCCTCTAGGGGGAGTGGGATCCAAGGTGTCAGTCCAAGATGTTTCAGATCCCAAGCTGTTCAGTGGTTGTGGTTGTGCATACATATTTTTACACATGTAACCATGTATGCACATTGCCTATGAATGCATACATGGAGACCAGAACAGGACTTTGGGTATTCACTCACGACAAGGCCTCTAAGTGCAAGTGGGAGCTAGGCTGGGAACCAGGCAGCCTCAGGAATGTTTTCAGCCATCCCCTCCTGCACTGGAGTCACAGGTGCTTAGCCACACCTAATGAAAGACCCTAAGTTCTAAGGCCTGGCCCAAGCATTCAGTTTAAGTATTCGGCAGAGTACCCCCCAGGAGAACAAGGAACTAAAAGTCTAAAAGTCTGTTCCAGGAAACAGAGTAACTCAGCCCAGATGGCCATAATCAACTCAGATGACCATTAGGACATAATGGTCGAACCTGTGATTAAAATACCAGAAGTTCAGAGCAGAATAGCTGTGACCAACACCTGGTTGTAAAAAAAAACCCTAAGAGTTCTCAGAAAAGCCCTCAGCTGACCTTAAGGCAACCCCATGACTATTGTGAGCAACCTTATGATTATAATATGACCTTTAAAGTGACCAATCATGTATTGCCCCAGTTGCTATGGTGATTTTGTGGGTTTTTTTAGCCTTTAGAAGGGATAAGAGATTGTTAATCAGGGCTACTCTCTTGTTCCTGAGGCAAAGAGGTAGCCTGCCTGTACAGACGAAATATAATAAACCCTCTTGCTATTTGCATCAACTGGACTGGAGTCTGGGTTCTTAGGGCCCCCTTCCCAAAAGGATAGTACCCTGAGTCTAGAGTCTATCATTTGGTGCGTTGTCCAGGAATGTGGGGTGCCCCTGGATCCCCACTATGGGACCCATTGGAGGTAAGAACGAGTTTGAATTGTTCCATGTTTGTTGTGTCCTTGTCTCTTGTCTGGGTGATTTGGCATCTGTATTTTGTGCCTGCACAGGACCAGTGTTGTTGGGCCAGTGGGGGAGGCAGGCAGACGTGCCTTGAGTTCGAGCCCCCCTGGTCCCCTCCCTGGGGTCTCCTCTAGGGTTGTCTGGAGGAAGGTAGGAGACTTAGTGTCTCCCCTTCCCGGGGAACAGAGACGTTCACAGCCACTCCCATCTGTATCTGTATTTTCAGTCTGTAGCCGAGTCGCTCACCACGCAAATTGTGTTTGCATTGTGTTTGTCAATTGTCTCAGTGTTTTCTGGAGTCCATCTGAAATATTCTCTTCCTTCTGTCCTTCTAAAATTCTCTGAAATGAGACAACAAGTAACCACCCCTTTGAGTTTAACCCTAGACCATTGGAAAGATGTCCTTGCTCAGGCACACAACACCTCCCTAGAAGTCAGGAAAAAGAAATGGGTCACTCTCTGTTCCTCAGAATGGCCGACCTTTGAGGTCAGCTGGCCTAGGGATGAAACCTTTAACTTCAATGTTATTTTTTAGGTGAAGGCTCGTGTTTATGACCAGGGACTACATGGTCATCCAGACCAAGTGCCTTACATCTCGGTCTGAGAGAACTTAGCCAGAGACCCCCTTCCCTGGGTGAAACTGTTCCTCTCCATCTCCTCTACTCCTGGGCCCCAGAGTCCCGCACTCCCATCATGTACTCCTCTTACCCCCTGCCTGCTGGTAACCCTCTCCCTCTCCTCCCATCTGCCCCTGCTGATACTCGACCCTCCTCCTACCCATCCTCCCTTTACCCTCTCAAGGAAATACAACAGGAAGACTGGGACCACAGGAAGAAGCCCTAGGTTCTTTCTGAGAGCCAGGGGAACCTGTTGCTAATGGACCAACCCCCTCCTTATGCAAGCCCTCTACTGAGACAGGAGGGCCCCGTCGGGACTCATTTCTACACTGAGATCCTTCTGCACCCCCCCCCCAGCAGCCACCTGCACCTCCATTGAGATCGGATGAGGGAGGGGGAGGACGCCTGGATGTCACAAGCTTATCCTATTTTCTTAGTGGCTGGCCAAACCCAGTATTGGCTGTTCTCTGCTTCTGATCTCTACAACTGGAAAACTCATAGTCCGTCTTTCTCCCAGGACTCCCAAGCATTAACTGGGCTGATAGAGTCAATCCTACTGACTCATCAACCCACGTGGGAAGATTGCCAGCAGCCTTTGCAGACTGTCCTCACGACAGAGGAGAAACAGTGCGTCTTCCCAGAGGCTCACAAAAATGTGCCAGGGGACGATGGGTAGACCCACCCAACTGCCAAACAAGATCGATAATGCTTTTCCCTTGACTCCTCCTAACTGGGTCTTCAACACCAGGGCCGGTAGGGATCGACTTCATCTCTATCGCCAGATTCTCCTGGCGGGTCTCAAGGGAGCAGGCAGACACCCCACCAATTTGGCTAATGTGCGTGCTATAGTCCAAGGGTCAGAGGAAACCCCGGTGGGTTTTTAAGAGAGGCTAATGGAGGGATACCGTATGTATACTCCCTTCAATCCCCAGGCACAGGATAGACAGGCTGAGGTCATCATGTCCTTCATTGGACAGTCTGCACCCGATATCCGCACTAAGCTACAGCGTCTAGAGGGGATGCAGGGATATACTCTGAAAGATCTAGTGAAAAAAGCTGAGAAGACTTTTAACAAAAGGGAGACACCAGAAGAAAAGGAGGAAAGATTGCTCAGAGAGCAAGAGCAGACAGAGGACCTGAGAAATAAGAAACGAAATAGGGGGGCTGGAGAGATGGCTCAGCGGTTAAGAGCACCCTCTGCTCTTCCAGAGGACCCGGGTTCGATTCCCAGTGCCCACATGGCAGCTAACAACTGTCTGTAGTTCCAGTTCCAGGCAAACACCAAGGCAAATAAATAAACAAATAAAAAGAAGTGAATTAGAGAGTTGACGAAGATCCTGGCCACCATACTTACAGGGTCAGAACAGAACAGGCCTAGACAGAACAAACACCTAGGAGACAAATGGAGGCCGAGGGTGGAACGTGACCAATGAGCCCACTGCAAAGAAAAAGGGCATTGGGTCAAAGATTGTCCGGTTCGCGCTCAAAAGGAAAAGACACATAAGCCTGTCCTGGTGCTGTTCTTGGAAGAAGACTAGGTGAGTCAGGGCCAGGACCTCCCACCTGAGCCCCGGTAACCCTAAAAGTGGGGAGCCAACCAGTGACTTTCCTGGTGGACACTGGAGTACAACATTCAGTCCTCACCCAGGCCCGAGGACCTCTGAGCTCCAAAACATCCTGGGTCCAGGGTGCCACTGGGGGAAAATTATACAAATGGACATCAGAGAGGGAGGTCCATCTATCTACTGGAAGAGTCACCCACTTTTTCCTGCCAGTACCAGACTGCCCCTATCCATTGCTGGGGAGGGACCTCCTCTCCAAAGTAGGGGCCCAGATCTACTTCCATGAAAAAGGGGCTTCAATAGCGGACCCTAAGGGCCAGCCTCTCCAAGTGTTGACCCTAAGTCTGGAAGATGAACATTGGCTACATGAGGCCCCCTTGAAGGTCCTACAAATAGACCCTAAATGGCTCAATAACTATCCCCAAGCCTGGGATGAAATAGCGGGCATGGGGCTGGCCACCCAGCAGCCACCATTGGTGATAGATCTAAAACTGACAGCCATTCCTGTGTCTATCCGCCAATATCCCATGACCAAGGAGGCAAAAGAGGGAATAAGGCCTCACATCCAGAGCTGCTAAAGTTAGGCATCTTGAAACCTTGCCAGTCAGCATGGAACACTCCGCTGCTGCCGGTTAAGAAGCCTGGCACTAATGATTATAGGCCTGTTCAGGACTTGAGAGAGGTAAACAGGAGAACAGAGGTCATTCATCCTACTGTGCCTAACCCCTACAACCTGTTGAGCACCCTGCCCTCTGGGCGTGTTTGGTGTACAGTGCTGGACTTAAAGAATGCCTTTTTCTGCTGAAGACTTAGCCCTCAGAGCCAACCCCTTTTTGCCTTCAAGTGGAGGGACCCAGAATCTGGGTTCTCAGGACAGCTGGCCTTGACTAGATTACCCCAAGGATTTAAAAACTCCCCCACCCTGTTCGATAAGGCCTTACATCAAGACCTGGTGGACTTTCAAGTTAGCTACCCAGACCTGACTCTCCTCCAGTATATAGATAACATACTACTGGCAGCAGAGACTGAACAGGAATGCCTCCAAGGTACAGGGGCCCTATTAAAAAGATTGGGGGAACTGGGATACCGAGCCTCAGCCAAGAAAGCCCAAATTTGCCAGCAAGAAGTGACTTACTTAGGATATCTTCTGAGAGGGGGCCAGAGATGGCTAACTGAGGGGCAAAAATGAGCTGTGGCTCTTATACCCCCGCCCACCGGCACAAAGAAACTGAGAGAATTCCTAGGAAGCTCAGGATTCTGCCGCCTCTGGATACTGGGATTTGCGGAGATGGTGGCCCCACTATACCCCCTCACAAAAACTGGCTCCCCCTTTGTCTGGGGTAAACAGCAACAGCAAGCCTTTGATGATATAAAAAGGGCTCTACTATCTGCCCCAACTTTAAGCCTCCCAGATATAAAGAAGCCATTCACTTTATAAGTAGACGAGCAAAGAGGGGTAGCCAAAGGGGTCCTGACTCAATAGCTGGGACCCTGGAAGAGACCAGTGGCATATTTCTCTAAGAAATTAGATAATGTGGCAGCAGGATGGCCCCCATGCCTCTGCATGATAGCAGCGGTGGCAACTCTAGTCAAAGATTCTGTCAAGCTCACCTTGGAACAGTCTCTCACGGTGATGGCACCACATGCCATAGAGACAGTGATTTGGTAGCCCTCTGACCAGTGGTTCTCAAACGCCAGAATCACCCACTATCAGGCCATGTTGTTAAACTCTGAACGGATCCAGTTTGGGACAGTCACCTCCCTCAACCCGGCCACCCTGCTTCCCGAGGGGGGAGCAGAAGTCGCTGTGGAACACAACTGTCACCAAGTACTGGCTGAGACCCAGAGCACACGGGAGGACCTGACAGACCAGCCGCTTCCAAACACAGACTTCACCTGGTACACAGATGGAAGCAGCTTCCTGAATCAGGCTGAACGTAGGGCAGGAGCAGCCGTGGTAGATGGTACCACTGTAATCTGGGCACCAGCCCTGGCACCTGGAACTTCAGCTCAACGAGCAGAACTGGTGGCTCTCACCCAAGCCTTGAAGACAGTTCAAGGTAAGGCAGTTAATGTTTATATTGACAGCAGGTATGCATTTACCACTGCACATATCCATGGGGAAATCTACAAAAGAAGAGGACTGTTGACATCGGCTGGTAAGGACATTAAAAATAAACAAGAAGTTCTGGACCTCCTAGAAGCTATCCACCTTCCTAAGAGACTAAGCATTATTCATTGCCTGGGCCACCAAAAAGGAGATGACCCAGTAACCCGGGGAAATAGGATGGCAGATGAAATGGCCAAAGTTACTGCCTTGGGAAAGCCAGTGCTTGCTTTACAGGCAACTGAAGAACAACCACAACCACCCAGATATAAATACTCAGAAAAAGATCTAGACTTTGTTCAACAGCTGGTAGCACACTACGATGAGTGGGACGAAACTTGGAAGCTAGAGGGTAGAGTAGTTCTGCCCCATAAGATGGCTAAGAACCTGGTGACTGATCTCCACCGCTTGACTCACCTAGGACACAAAAAGTTAGAGAACTGCTACAGAGGGAAAGACAGTTCTACTACATACCCAATCTAAATTCTCTGATCAAAGAAATCACGGGGTCATGCATCCCCTGCTCCAAAGTGAATGTCAATCATCAGGCATTGCCACAGGGGACATGCATGGGAGGATCCTGTCCAGAAACCAACTGGGAAGTGGACTTCATGGAAGTCTGCCCTGGACGATATGGAGCTAAGTATCTTCTAGTCTTTGTAGACACATTCTCCAGATGGGTAGAAGCCTTCCCCACGAGGAAGGAAACAGCTCAAGTGGTGGTCAAGAAGATTTTAGAAGACATCTTCCCCCGTTTTAGCCAGCCAAAGGTAATAGGGTCTGATAACGGCCCTGCCTTCATCTCCCAGGTAAGTCAGCTGGTGGCCAGGGTACTGGGATAAATTGGAAGTTACATTGTGCATACTGACCCCAGAGTTCAAGACAGGTAGAACGTATGAATAGGACTCTAAAAGAGACCCTCACCAAATTAGCGATGGAGACTGGCACTAGAGACTGGGTTGAACTCCTCCCCATGGCCCTGTTCCGAGTCCGGAACACTCTGGCTTTCTTCAGATTGACTCCCTATGAGATCCTCTATGGTGGCCCTCCCCTGATAGCAGACCTGTTGGGACCTGACACATGCTCTTTTACCAAATCCCCCAACCTCCAGGCTTGACTAAAGGCCCTGCAGCTCATCCAGGACCAGGTCTGGAAACCACTGGCAACAGTGTACCAGTCCAGCCCACCTCAGGTGCCTCATTCCTTCCAGATTGGGGATTCTGTCTACGTCCACAGACACCAAGTTAAAAATCTAGAACCCCCGCTGGAAGGGACCCTATACGGTTCTCCTGACTACACCAACAGCCGTCAAGGTCAATGGGATTGCTGCCTGGATCCATGCCTCCCACGTCAAATCGGCTCCTCCCGAGACCAGACCAGAGACCAGTGAAGACTACTCCGAGAAGCCCAGATGAAAGCTTCAGCGTACCAAAAATTCCCTAAAGCTCAGAATCTCGAGAGCCTGATCCTGACCCTCCTGGTAGGGGTTGACCGGAATGGCACCTGCCCGGAACTACTACCTGGACCCTGTCTGTTGTGGGCACTGATGTTATCCTAGATACCAGATCCTACGGTGGCCCTTATGGGTCTGGGTGCCCACAAGAACTAAGAACAAACCTCCTGACTATTTTTAGAAACCTTGGGTCAGCAGACTTCGGGAATAGCCTGGTTTGATGATTGGTATGTGTGGCCCGGAAACAAAGGCATCCACAGACCAGGGTGCAACTCCTTACTCCAATATTATTGCGATAGATGGGGCTATGAGACTTCATCTTTTGGTCGGGTGGCAGGAAGATGGGGCATCCAACAAGGCAATGACCCTCTGACAATGGAATGGTGGGACAGAGGAAAAACCCCATATCCTTCCCGAGGTCAGTACTTCATTAGGCTGAAGCTTGATTGCAATAGGCCTCAAAATTTAACTGGGACTTGGGGAATACGACACTATCATTCCACCACGTACGATTGGGGAGCCCTCCTTACCCTCTCCCAGTGGTTTGAGCTGGTCTCCCAAGTGGTAGGACCTAACTCAGTGTTGACAGAACAGAAGGCCCCCACTGAGCCCAGAAAGTCAACCCCTAGCCCCCCAGTTAACAGATCTCTGATGATCCCTGCCCATGATGTCAGCAGGCTCAATTCCCGGAACCTATCAGGGACCGGGGATAGATTGCTCAACTTGGTCACAGGGGCCTTCGGACTCATCAACCAGACTACCTTAATATCCACAATTATAGGCTCCTTTCTTATTTTGCTCTTGCTACTAACTTTTGGTCCATGCATTTTCAATAGGTTACTACAGTTTATTAGAGAAAGGCTATTGGTCACACAGGCCTTTATCCTGACCCAACAATATCATGCCCTGAAACATGCAGAGATATCATGATTTTGAGATTAAAATATACTCATAAGAAAATGGGGGAATGAAAGACCCTAAGTTCTAAGGCCTGGCCCAGGCATTCAGTTCAAGTATTCAGCAGAGTACCCCCCAGGAGAACAAGGAACTAAAAGTCTAAAAGCCTGTTCCAGGAAACAGAGTGAGTCAGCCCAGATGGCCATAATCAACTCAGATGACCATTAGGACATAATGGTCGAACCTGTGATTAAAATACCAGAAGTTCAGAGCAGAATAGCTGTGACCAACACCTGGTTGTAAAAATACCCCCTAAGAGTTCTCGGGAAAGCTCCCAGCTGACCTTAAGGCAACCCCATGACTATTGTGAGCAACCTTATGATTATAGTATGACCTTTAAAGTGACCAATCAGGTATTGCCCCAGTTGCTATGGTGATTTTGTGGGATTTTTTTTAGCCTTTAGAAGGGATAAGAGATTGTTGATCAGGGCTACTCTCTTGTTCCCGAGGCAAAGAGGTAGCCTGCCTGTACAGATGAAATACAATAAACCCTCTTGCTATTTTCATCAACTGGACTGGAGTCTGGGTTCTTGGGGCCCCCTTCCCAAAAGGATAGTACCCTGAGTCTAGGGTCTATCACTGGTGTTGTGGTCTGAATGAGAAATATCCCCCTAATGGTTATGTATTTGAACATCTAGTTCCCACTCAGTTGGTAGCACTGTTTGGGGGAGTTGATGGAATCTTTAGGAGGAACTTCTTCCAGAAGGAAGTACAACACTGGGGATGGGCATTCTGATTCCGGTTCACCATCTCTACTTTCCCTGGAAGGCTGAGACATGATCATCGAGCTCCCCACTCCACCCACAGGCCCACCATTATGGACTCCAGCTCTCTGGAACTGTAAGCCACAACAACCTTCCTTCTGTAGGTTGCTGTTGGTCATGATGTTTCTTCATAGTGGCAGAAAAGAAACAGACACACCTGGTTTTTATGTGGGTCCCAAGGATTAAAACACAGGTCCTGTCCGAGGTAGGGTTACTATTACTATGATGAAATACCATGACCAAGACCAAGTTGGGGAGGGTATAAGGAACTGGATTCATTCTGGGGGGCAGGGCCCAGGTCTGGTGTGAACTTCCCCAGCACCCAATGGATTCAAAGGTTGGATTTGCGCCAGAAAACTCCAATGGCTGCTGCATCTTACCCCTTTGCCCAATCCTGGAACATCAAGGTGTGTCACATCTTGATTACGTAGGTTTTTCTTTAAAATCCCCACCAGTTGGGGCAATGCTCTCTTACCCCCTTCTGCTGTGTGCAGAGCTAGGTGATAGACCAGGGTTCTCATTCTTTGTAAGTAGCAATAAAATCCCCACTCATAACAACATGTCTAGTCTCCCTGGTGGAAATTCTTATACTCAGGCATAACAGAGGGAAGGATTTATTTGGCGTACACTTCCACATTGTTCATCATTGATAAAAGTCAGGGCAGGAACTCAAACAGGGCAGGAACCTGGAGGCAGAAGCTGATGCAGAGGCCATGGAGGAGTGCTGCTTAGTAGCTTGCTCCTCATGGCTTGCTCAGCCTGCTTTCTTATAAAACCCAAGACCACCAGCACAGGGATGGCCCCACCCCTAACGCCCTCCCCCATCAACCACTAATTAAGAAAATACCCACAGATGGATCTTATAGAGGCATTTTCTCAGTGGAGGTTCTCTCCTTTCAGATGACTCAGGCTTGTGTCGTTGGCATAAAACAAGCCAGCACAAGGTACAGCAAGTCAGTGAGCCAGCCAGCCCCAGCCCTAAGTTATCTTTTTAACCACTTACAGAGCAGTAGGTGTCCACATGGTTTTATTATGCTTCCTTAGTTTGGGCTAAGTCCCCCATCCCGACCCACTCTCCCATCCCTAACCCTTCCTGCACTTAGCATTCTCCCCATCTACTTTCACATAACATGTGTTCTGATATCCACGGCATCCTTAAAAGTGGCCTCTTTTTCACTCCCTTCTCGTGATCTCTTTCTAGCTCTCCAGCCTCTACAAACAGTCCATGTTAAATTTATAAACCTGCAAATTTGGAGCTAGAATCTGTGTATGAGAGAGAACATGTTGTATTGGTCTATCTGGGCCTGGGTTAACATATGGAGAATTATTCATCTAAACCATCCTATTTCCTCTTATTAAATATTTTTTAAAACCCCTGGATAGACCCTTTATATGCCAATTTGGTCCTTGATTGGATATTTAAGATTTATAACTCACTTGCTCCTAGATTTTTTAAAAATTATTGAACTATTTTAAATTTTAAAATAGCCTAAGAGTAATCCACTTTGTTGTCCAATGTTAGCAGTTGCAAGAGACGATATTAGAACCTGGGCTTCTGTGACTTCAGAGTCAGTGGCATTGCTTTTAGGAAATTCCAGGCCACTACTGTCACCTGCCCCAGCCTGTTTCCAGTGTTTGGGTTGTAAGTGCATGCTCCACACTTTGGACTCTGAACATCTCCCATCATGGCAGCCTCTGTGTTCACAGAAGCCCTGGTTTTGAGAGATAAGATGCTGAGAGAGGATTTTCACTGAGCAGTTTTTGTTGATGCCTCTGTTTACAAGGTTTCTGGCCTCCTCTTATCCACACTTGCCTATTAATGTAACCAGCAGCAAAGGTGAGGTTTAATCAGCAGCTGATACCTGTGGGCTGCACCTTTGCTCCCGCAGGTTGCAAAGGCAGGTAAGCTACCTAAGCACACTATTTGTTGAGTAAATTTTTTAAATTTTTATTTTATTTTAAAGATTTATTTATTTATTATTTACACAGTGTTCAGTCTGAATATAGGCTTGCATGTCAGAGGAGGGCACCAGATGTCATCATAGATGGTTGTGAGCCACCAAGTGGTTGCTGGAAATTGAACTCAGGACCTCTGGAAGAACAGCCGGTGCTCTTAACTTCTGAGCCACCTCTCCAGCCCCCTTAAAATTTTATTTTAAAGACCTCAGATATTGGAAGGGGCCATCCACTTCAGTATTCAGCATGAATTCAAACTTTTTGACATAATTTCAAAAAATATTCTCTTGGGTTTTTTCTTATTTTTTCATTTTCAGTTTCATTTGAACCTTTATTGAATGAGTAAGTTTAATTCATGAAGATATTCCAAATATGCCTTTACAATGTCTGAAAGCTGTAGTTACAGACAGTTGTGAGCTGCCCTATGGGACTGGGCTGGGATTTGAACCTAGGTCCTCTGGGAGAGCAACCAGTGCTCTTAAGTGCTGAGCCATCTCTTCTGGAATAATGTTTTTATTTAAAGAACCAATAACGTGGAACATTAATGAGACTGCCAAAGGAGATAGTCTTGTCTGAGGCTGGTGGCATTATTCATCCGTTGCATGTTCCTGGAAGATCATTTAAAAATTTATCAAAAGCTCTAAATATAGCTGTATGATTTTCCTCAACAATTCACCTTTAGCACATTCCTTCCATAGGAAACCCACAGACAGGTGCCTGGAGCTTTATCTGTAGGAATGGCCATTATCAGCGCTCGGAGGTAGAATGCTGGGGACCAGATCAATGCCTCAATGTGAAGGGTGGCTATGTAGCTTTTCCAAACAAATACATAGAACCATGACAGGAGCAGCACTTATAAGTAATTATTAATAAATCTCAATTATAAAATCACAGGCATAAGCAGTATAACTAATATCTCCCTTGTGTTTTACTAATTTAATGAGGTCATGTAGTTGTGCAATAATCTTTTTTTTAAATGGAAAAAAATTCATATGCTATATTCTGATCATGGTTCCCCTCCCCCAACTATACTCAAATCCTTCCCACCTCCCTGTTCACCCAACTTCATGGCCTTTTCTCTCTCTTTTTCTTTTTTTTTTTTTTAAACTTTATTTATTTATTTGCCTTGGTGTTTGCCTGGAACTGGAACTACAGACAGTTGTTAGCTGCCACGAGGGTGCTGGGAATCGAACCCGGGTCCTCTGGAAGAGCAGACGGTGCTCTTAACCGCTGAGCTATCTCTCCAGCCCCTCTCTTTTTCTTTAGAAAGCGAACGGGTAAACAAGTAAACAAAGAAGACTTAAAAATGAAAGGAAAAAGAAAGCAAAACACAAGAAACACACACACAATCCATAAAAACACAAAATCATGATACACATTGAAAAACACAAATAAGGCAAAAAAATGCCCAAACAGAGCAATATGAGACAAAAAGTGTACAAAAATAGTATTGAGTTTGTTTTGTGTTAGTGGGCATGGGGCCTGTCTTTAAGTGTGGCTCATATAATCAATAGGACTCCATTGGAGAAAACTGATGTTTTCCTTTGAAGGTGGCCATCAATTGAAGATAGCTTCTTGGTGAGGGGTGAGATCCAGCGTCCACTTCCCCTCTCAGCGCTGAGACCCTGTCTGGCTTGAACCTGTGCAGGTCTTGTACTTGCTGCCACGGTCTCTGTAGGTTCATATGCGCATCAGTCCTGCTGGATTTGGAACACACTTCCCTTGGTATCATCATCATCTCTGGCTCTTAAAATATTTTTGCCTCCCCTTCCGTATATTTCCCTACAGAATCCCATTACAGACTGAGTATTTCACAGTCTCTCACCCTCTGCATGTTTTCCATTTGTGGGTCTGCACGTTAGCTTCTATCTACTGTAAGAAGAAGCCTCTCATGATGGCGAGTGAGGCCCTGGTTTCTGGGTAGAGCAGGATGTCACTAGGAGTCATGGCATTGCTGTGATCCTTTACCAGCACC
This sequence comes from Sigmodon hispidus, assembly GCA_004025045.1. Taxonomy (NCBI): domain Eukaryota; kingdom Metazoa; phylum Chordata; class Mammalia; order Rodentia; family Cricetidae; genus Sigmodon; species Sigmodon hispidus. Next base: position 166,642 of record PVIH01000507.1, read on the forward strand.
GTAGTATTTGGTTTTCCCCTAGGCCCATGGCTTATGTTCTAGTTTTGAGAGATGGATACTCTACTGTAGGAGCAGAAGATGGTGCTGGAGAGTCTCCCAAAGTGACCTTCCTGTAGGTAGGCAGCAGGTGGCAGAGCTGGATTCTAAACCCTGATGTTCTGCGCCTGAGGCCAGCAATCCCTTGGAGCAGCAGATTCACAGCCCTTGTTAGAAATGGCTGGCTCTCCTTATGAGAAGCTCTGGGGTGAGGCCTGGCAGCCGGTGTCTGAGTAAGTCTTCTGGGAAAGGAACCACTACCTAGCTCCACCCCAACTTTCCTTGAAATGATATTGAAAAAAAAAATCATGTGAAGTGACAGCACTGGTGATAGCTCACTGGGTAAAGGCCCTTTCTGCACAAGCTCCATGGCCCACATTTGATTTCCAGAACCCACAAAAAGCTGGAAAGAAAGAATCCATTTTACAGTCTTTCTCTGACTTCAACCACATGCTATAGTGTCCCCTCTACCCATTGTCACAAACATTCACATAACAATTTAAAAATATCTTGTAAATGAATTTTTTTTTTAAACTTTATTATTTACTTACTTATTTTCCTTGGTGTTTGCCTAGAACTGGAACTACAGACAGCTGTTAGCTGCCATGAGGGTGCTGGGAATTGAACCCGGCTCCTCTGGAAGAGCAGACGGTGCTCTTAACCGCTGAGCCATCTCTCCAGCCCGTAAATGAATTATTAAGATATTAACAATGGGGTTAGAAGAAGGCTCAGCCATTAAGAGCACTGGCTGCTCTTCCAGAGAACCCTGGCTCAATTCCTAGCACCCACATGGTGGTTTACAACTGTCTGTAAATACACTTCCAGGGGATCCAACACCCTCATGCAGACATGAATGCAGACAAAACACCAATGCACATAAAATTAAATTAAATTAAATCTTTTTCTTTTTTTTTTTTTTTTAAAAAAAGGATATTATCAATGCCATTTCTGGATAATGGGGTTTTGAGTAATGTTCTTCCTCCATCTCCCCCTCACTCTCCGGCGTTTTGTTATTTTCAAAAGATAGCAAGGTAAAATACATGTGCTTGTGGAAAAAGGAGGAGGAAGGGGCCAAAGACAGAACGCGGTGAGTGATGAGCACTTGCGGGAGGGGTGTGAAGACAGACAGGTAGTGCTTGTGACATCATGGAGATCCTTAGCAGTCTGGTTACAGTGATACCCTGTGACTCAGCAGGTCCAGATGGCTGACATTTTCTCATTTCTACTCAGCTCCCATTCCCTGCTGCTGATGCTGATGCTGGTCTAGAGGACCACATTTTGAGAAATTAGGGGCCACAGAAATTTAAGCTTCTAACTTAATGCAAGCCCCATGACAGCAAGGATGTGCTTTGGTGATGTTCCCAGCACTGAGAACAGGAAGAAGAACCCTTGCCACATGAGCAAGAGGAGATGCTACACCTGAGGACCAAGGAAGCTAGGTTCTGGTCATCATGGCCTTGTGCTTTCTTTTTTTTTTTTTTTTTCTTTTAAAAACTTTATTTATTTGCCTTGGTGTTTGCCTGGAACTGGAACTACAGACAGTTGTTAGCTGCCATGTGGGTGCTGGGAATCGAACCCGGGTCCTCTGGAAGAGCAGAGGGTGCTCTTAACCGCTGAGCCATCTCTCCAGCCCTGGCCTCGTGCTTTCAAAGCCTGCCTCTGTGACATACTTCCTCCAGCAAGGCTGTCCAGCTAATCCTCCCCAAGGCTTCAGACATCACCTCCAGCCAGCTGTGACCTCAGTGATAATGCCTGTTTCTGGGCAGGGTGACAGCTCTAGGTACTAATTTAATATATAATACCCATTAGGCCTAGGCTAGGGTTGCCAAAATTTGACTTTTGCTTGAAACAAAAAGTATCAAGAACTTGGCAACACTAGCCAGACTGGATCCGGGAAGCTCAAGGAAAGATGTCAGAAATATCTAGGTTAAGGTTACTGTAGAAATATTAATCATCCACATAGGCTGCTTGCTGCCTTTGGATTACAGGTTAGGCTTGTAAGTCTGAAGAAAATTATACACTCTTGATATTCCTCAACCCCATACTGTATAATAATAAATTATACAGTTATAGGCCTCAGCCCAAGTTATAACAAATTATACCACAGTGTATAATTATCCAGCACTGCACCGTGTAATAATAAATTAGACAGCTACCAACCTAAGTTGAGATTCCTGGAAGAAACAGCAGAGCAAGCAGGAGCCATTGACCTAGTCCTCTGATGGAGACCTTGTCAGACAAGTCAAGGGTCAAAGGAAAGAGGAGGTGACTGATTCCTTCCTTTTTCTGCTTAGATGGCTGCCCCCTTGGCTGTAAGCCCACACTTGGTCATGGGGTTCTGGATTAATTTAGAATCCAGCACTCAGGGGTCCTTGGATAAAGGGAACTGCATGTATCAAAGATGATTCACAATGTTACGTTGCTGTCCTGGCCTATTTTGCCCATCACATGGTATGTCAGCCACTGAAACTGATAATTTTTATAAAGCAAAATAAAGGTTTATAAACGAGGCACCCACATGTGGGGTGAACCCATACCTAAGTCTGCTTCTCAGGAGTAGGATTTGGGATAGTCACATTATAGTGTTTTGAATGAGAAATGTCCCTCATAGACTTGAGCATTTGAATGCTTGGTTCCTAGTTGGTGGCTCCGTTAGGAGGGTTCAGGTGGTGTGGACTTGATGGGAGAAGCAAATCACAGGGAACAGGATTTGAGATCGTAAGGCCTCATCCTTCAGTTCAGTCTCTGCTTCATGTTTATAGTGAAGCATATGAGTACTCAGCATCCTGTTCAGCCACCATGCATTCTGCTTGCTGGCCTGCTTCAGCACTATGATATACTCAACCCTCTGAAACTGTAAGCCTAATAAATTCTTCTAATTCTGATGTTTCTGTTTACTGTTTGTCCAGATGACCTGTGTATTAGAGAAAGTGTGATATTGATATCACCTATTATTAATGATTTGGTGTTAATCTGTGTCTTTAAAACTAGTACCAGATTTTTTTTTTAATGAAACTGTGCTCTAGAATTTGGTGCATATATGTTTCAGATAGTAATGCCTTCTTGTTAGCTGTTCCCTTGAATGGCGTGTCCCTCTCTATCTCTTGTGATTGGTTTTATGCAAAATCTACTTTGTCAGATTATAGGACAGCAATGCCCGCTTAATTCCCGCTCCCATTTGATTGAAGTGCTTTTCTCTATCTTTTTACTGGAAGTCGCTGCCTAACTTAAAAATGGCAATGTGTTTCTTTAGGTAACAGATAGATTTCGTGTCTTGATCCATTCAGTCAGCCTTGGTCTTTTGATTGGAGAATTGAGGCTATTTATATTTAAAATTATTATTGAAATGTGTGTGTTAATTATGACCATTGTGTTGTTGACTTTTGGTGTTGTTTATGCTCTTGGTGATATCCTGTGTTTTAATAATTCTGGCCTCATATTTCCTTCCATGGTCCTTCTGCTGGGCTCACTCATCTTTTCAACCTGACAGAATCTTTCCTGTATTTTCTTTAGATTTGGTTTGTTGGCTATAATTTTCTTAGGCTGTTTATATTGTAGAAAGTTTTTCTTTCTTCTTCAACTATGGCAGATGGTTTTTCTGAATATACACGTCCATGTTGGCCATCATAGATTTTATAGCTGAAAGTCATCGCTCTAGGATCTTCTGACTTGCAAAGTTTCCACTGAGAAATCAGCTTCTGCGATGATGGATTGTGACTTGTGTTTGTCCTCTTGTAGCGTTCCTGTGCTGGGTTTATTTAGTGTTTAAACTGTGATCTGCTGTGAGGATTTTCTCTTCTGCTTTTGTCTCTTTGCTGTTCTGTGTGTTTCTTGTATCTGCATGGATATGCCTTCCCTGAGCTTGAGGATTTTCTTTCCCCCTATGATCTTGTTGAAGATCTGGTCTATGGAATTGACTTGGAATCCTTCTCTTTCATCTATGTCTGCAATTTAGAGGTTTGATATTTTTCATTGTGTCTCTCATTTCCTGTGTATTCCTTTCCTGTGATTAAAATTTTTCAATATTCCTTGCTTATTGTGTCTGGCTCCTCTACTTTGCCCTTAAATCCTGACAGTATTTCCTCGCTTTATTCATTCAGCTTATAAGGCTTTCCTTTGACTTTTCCATTTTGGGTACTAGGTTTTTCAATATCATCTCCATTGCAAGTTGAGTCTTCTTTAAAATTTCCTACTTGGGGCTGGAGAGATGGCTCAGCGGTTAAGAGCACCGTCTGCTCTTCCAGAGGACCCGGGTTCAATTCCCAGCACCCACATGGCAGCTAACAACTGTCTGTAGTTCCAGTTCCAGGCAAACACCAAGGCAAATAAATAAATAAATAAAGTTTTAAAAAAAAAAAAAAAATTTCCTACTTGTCTTTCAAGTCTTGGATTGTCTTCATCATTTCCATCAGCCTTATGTTTGTGTTCTGGTGACATCATCTTGGTATTTATTAGCCTTAAACTCTTACTCCCTAATTTCATTGAACTGCTTCTTTGTATCTTCTTTAAGTGTCTTGAATTTTTTGATGAAGTTTATGATTGTTCTACTTAATCCTGTGTCCTGGAGTTCATCTAGGTAATTCTCATTGACAGACATTTCTACAAGACTGCTAGTTTTTGGAGAGAAGATACTGTTTTGATCTTTCATATTGTTGGTATGAGATGAAATCTGAGCATGTGAACTGTCATTGTTAGTTCAGGCTAGACCCTGGAGGAGGACACAGAAAATCTGAGTATCTCCCTTTTCTTTTAATAGCATATTAAATATACATGTTATATGATTCCAGTGAAATAAAAAGGGCCCAAGCAACACAAAGAGATGAGGAAACAGAAGTAAACTCTTGTCTAGCATCAGTGGGCATTTATTACATAAAGGGTGAAGAGGAGCTTATGCAGTATACAGGGTACTATGTCATGGGTGAAAAAGTAGTTCTTGGGCACTATTAATCCCTTCCAGGTGACAATGAGAGTTAGGCAGAAGGTGATGTGTGCCTGTGAGAGTCTCATGTAGGAATCTGGCTCTATCCTAAAGGAGCAGGTCCTTGAGAACCTCTCAGCTCTACAGCATAGCTTCAACAGTAAACCTGAGCCTTGCAAGGGCCCACTCCAGCTAGGGTCATGTGTGTTTACTAAACATACATGCCAATGCTCTTCCTGTGGCTACTCGAACCTGCATAGCTTTGTAAGGCCCTCCTGGAAGGAGACTCCTGAGGCATCATGGATTGAGTAGCTAGCTACGCTACATTCTAGCCTCTCAATATTGCAAAAGGCCATTGTTGGACTACCCCAGCCCCGCCATGTAAGTCGATGTTATAAATCTTGTTCTAGTATGTATATATTGGTTCTGTCACTTTTGAGAACCCTGCCTAATCCTCCAGATTCGTTTTAGAAAGATAACATGAAGCGTCATCCAAACAGTCCCATTGCCAGCACTAAAAACAGATTGGCACATGCACACTCCTTGAGAACCGTTGAAATCTCAGCTACCCACTCCTTTCCCAGAATGAACTAGAGAATAGGCTCAACATGAGGGGTAAGTAATACAAAGATGCTTCAATCTCAGCTGCAGCGGCTACTGGTTAAAAGAAAGTTCTTTCAAAAGCTGTGTACATGTAAAAAGAAAACCTTGGCAGCAAAACTGACTTGGGATAGAAACCGGAAGATCATTGACCAGCGGGTGGTGGCTACAAACTGGACCTCCAAGGAGACAAGAAAGCCAGGTGGGTCTCAGAGCGGCAAAAAATTAGAGTGCTCCCAAGTCAGCCGCTCCCTGGGTTTTTGGGATTCAGAGAGATTTCAAAGAAGGTTAGTGACAGCCTTTCAGCAACTGAAATTTTGGGGCCCAGCAGTCTCAAGGTAGGGCTATGTTTTTCAAGGCTTAACAGCCAGAAAAGCCAATTCTGTGTGATTAGAAGAATGGGGTAAACTGACCCACTTCTGGGGATTGATGGCAGCTTGTTGGCTCCCCCGGAAATGAAAGCCTCAGTGGTGCTCAATCTGTGGGTGGACCCTTGGGGGGGGGTTGTCACATATCAGATATTTACATTACAATTTATAGCAGTAGCAAAAATACAGTTATGAAGTAGCAACAAGATAGTTTTATGGTTGGGGTGACCACAACATGAGGAATTGTATTAAAGGATCACACATTAGGAAGGCTGAGAAGCACTGCCCTAGGCAGGCTTAGCCACTTAACCTGTTTCTCAGAGTTTCTTCTGAACTATTGGTAACTCCATACTGCATCAAGAAATCCAGCATTTGCAACTGCTGGGTTTGTGCCAAGGGCATTGGGTGTGCACAGAATGTTCTCAGGAGTATAGTATTCAAGACTTGGCCAGATTGAATGCAGGCAATGTGACATTCTGGGAGTAATGTCTGTGACCCTGCCATCTCACTTCTTAGAATTTTTGTGCAATGATGTTTATGACAAAATTTATTATAAGTTGGGAAAAACAGAAATAGCACAAATCTGCATCAGTGGATTTTTAAATTAAACTATTATGGACACAGCCTGTTTTTCTTTGTAACTCCATTCTTATCACCTGAGCCGGCAGGTCATGCCTCCTAGATGGAGCTAGCCTCCAGGGCCTACCACCATCATTTGTCTCATGTGCCTGGGTGACTCCAGGAGTCTAATGGAGTCCATTTTTCTCCATCCGTGTCCCTCTTAGGCCATTTCTACACACAGTCAATGTTCCCACTCCAGTGGGATTGTGTGTTGTTTGGGATCAAATCCCAGCTCCTCAGCTGGCCCCAGGTCCTGCCTCACCCACATCCTTCAGAACACTCATTTTCTCCTTAGCTCAATCCCACACCCCAGCCTTAGGCCTTGCTGCTCCTGCCTTGACTACCTCCAGGGAGAGTATAAATGTCACATCTGTTTCCTTTCCAGCCCAGAATCTTTCCACAGCTTTGCCTGGCTTACTGATTTTGCATAGCATTCATCATAAGGTGATGCATTCTCAATGGATCAGATTCTTATCTCTCCCACTAGACGGGGGTAAGGATTTAATGGGTCCTGTGTCCTTTTCTGGTATCCTTGCTTGGAAGTTGTTCACTCTACATGTTTGGCAAATGAGAAAATGAATGTAAAGTTGTTTTATTTAAAAAAAGAGGTATTTCTTATGAGATGTTGCAAATACACACAATAAATAAAGGCCTACTTAGGGAAAACATGAAGACAATATGCTTAGCACAGCTGCCTGTTTTCAAAACCTCACAGTCACTTGGTCTGTTTCTAACCAGAGCTCTTGACTTGCACAATTTGGTCTTTCTCAGGTTGATATGGCATTTGGAATTGTTCATAAAGGAGAAAATGGGCATACAGATTAAGAGACTTGGATAACTTTAATCCCTGCACTCAGGAGGCAGAAGCAGGCTGCTGATCTTGTGAGTTCAAGGCCAGGGTGGCCTCTGTATTAAATTCAAGTTGAGCTCAGGCTACAGTGTAAGACTCTGTCTCCAAACAAGCAAACAATGAAAATTTTAGGAGAAAGAAGAAAAACTTGAACAAGAGCAAGGCATGCCGCTGAGAATAGATCTAGAAAGTCAGAGAGTCCAGCCTCCTGGAAGACATTTACTAAATAATTTTACAGTGGAAGACAGGAGGGCTATAATGTCAGGAAAAGTCATTTATACCAGGTATACCTCCTCAGCACCATGTGACTTAAATAAACCACCTCCCTTCTCAATTCTCACTTGGGATGCCGAGCTGCCAAGAATACACTGGATGATGTGTTCAGAGTATCCAGTTGGAACTTCAGCACCTTGGAAGCTAGCAGCAGCAGCAGGTTTGTGGGAAATAGGCCTAGAAGCCACACCCCAATACCTTGACCAGGTCACAGAGAGCTCTACAAGCCTGGTGGCTTGGCTTAAGGTGTGAGTCCCTTGTGGAGTCCCAGTCGTTATCAGTGCTGTTGTTGCTGTGTGGTGGAACCTGACACTCTCGGAGTCTCTCCAGGGGAATGTGCCTGGGCCATTTGTGAAATAGCTGGGATCCAGGTGCTAAGTACAGGCGTGACCCCCAAAGAGCCTTTGGAGCAGCCTGGGAAAGATGAGCCCTCACAACTTGGCCACAGTAGAGTGAATCTGGAAAAAGCCACATCAAGTGTCTGCGAAATGTGATACATGCCGGTCAACAGCTTGTTTCTCAAAGAAATCACCCATGAAGACTAGGTTCCATGCCCTGCATTTACATTCCCTTCCCCTTGCTGCTGGGGGCTGGACATTAACTATGGTTCACAGTTCTTTCTCTTGCCTCCTCCCTCCATCCCTCCCTCCCTCCCTTCTTTTCTTCTCTCTTTCCTTTTCTTCTTCCTTCTCTCCTGAGAGAGACATTTGTTATGTTGCCCAGGCTGGCCTCAAACTCCTAGGCTGGAGCTACATCCTACCTCAGCCTTCTAAGTGCTAGGACATGGACACACACCACATTATCAGGCTCTGATGTAATTTTGATTGCTTGGAAATTCCCCTTATCTTCAACAAGGCCTTGGGTTTCCTCATCTGCTTTCCATACTCTGGCCTAAAGTAGGGCATTAAACAAATACTTCTCTATTTTTTTCTGTTCATTTTGTCCTTTTGGAAAGACCCTGGGAAAATGCTGCCTTGAACAATTTCAGGTCAGTAAACTTGGACTTTGTTTCATCTTTAACACATGACCCTCCTGCCTCTGCCTCCTAAGGTCTGGGATTACAGGTCTGGCTCTGAAACTTTGCTTTTAAGTGGCACTGGGCACGGGGATCCACCTGCCTGGATTTTAACCAGATGTTACCTTGCATTTTAAAATCTTTGTTATGCCTCAGTCTCCTCAACTTGGAAATGGACGCTCATGATACTTGTCTCAGATACTTTTCTATTGCTGTGATTAAACACCATGATCAAGGTAACTTCTAAAAGCAAGCATTTATTACTTGAGGCTTACAGTTTCAGGGAGTGTCAGGGAGCATGGCAGCAGGCAGGCAGGCATGCTGATAGAGCAGTGACTGGGAACTCACATCTTTATCTAGTTGGGAGAGTCACGGCTTTAGAAATCTCAGCACCACACTCCCAGTGACACACTTCCTACAAAGCCACACCTCTCAGTCCTTGCCAAAGAATTTCACCAACTTCACCAACTGGGTACCAAGCTTTCAAACATATGAGCCAATGGGTCCTTTCTCATTCAAACCACTACAACACCTCATTAGAGACTGGCATGGGGGATATAAGTGGGTTGGCATGCACAAAGTGCTTACAAGAAAAATGGGCACACACAGAAGTGAGCTATCACTTATTGACACACTATTCCTCTTAAGATGAACTTTATTAAAGCATTAAATAGTGTACCAGTTTTGGGTTTATAGTTTGACCAGCTCTGCTATCCAGGCATGTCAGCTCCCACTGAAGCTGTTTAGAGCACTCAAGGTACAGAACATTTGCACCTTCCCCAAGTCCCCTGTGCCACTTCTGGCCCCTCCCTCCCCAAGCTCCTGACAGGAGCTGCATTGGTTCTTGGTTCTAGCGCTTCACATAAAAGAATGAACATCTGAGTGCTGGTTCCTTTGGATCAACATTTTTTTTTTCCACTCTCTAAGTCAGGTTATCAACCTGAGTTTCTCTATTTGTAAAATGAGGTTAATACTTCCCACTTTATGGTGATTGCAAGGTCACTGAGATCTGCACTCCCCACTAAGAACATGTTGTCTCCCTTACTTCCTCTGCTTCTCTGAAAGAGGTGCCTACATGATAGGGGACCTTTAAGCACAGAGGGTCAAAGGTATTCTGGAATTGACGGGGAGAGCTTCGGAGGAGATCCACAGCTGTGAACGAATGGCTTTGTTTATCAACCAGACTGTTATGGGTATCCTTTCTATCACCCCCCTTTTCTAAGCATAATTAAAATGCAAGCTGGCACTCCCCCAGGAGGAGGTAGCTGAACATTTAATTGCTCTGAGCAAAAACTTCTAGCAAAAGGTCATGCTACAATGGTAACCCAGGCTCCTTTGCATTTCTCAAACAACATCAGTGATAATACATTAGTCTGCATGCATGTGGGACCCAACCCGGAGAAAGCATCAATCGGGCTACGGGGTTACCATTAAATGCTCACCCAGCCTCATTCTGAAGAATGTATCTATGACTTGGATTCATGCCATTCACTGCCACCCCAGCTGACCCTGCCTGAGTGGACAGACAGGGTCAAAAGGCATTGGCCAATGGGAACATCTCCTTTTACCATAATGTCTCAGCTTGTTGTCCTTGAAGTGGAGCCAGGAAGACACGTCTGCTGAGTGGCGGACAGTGGAACTCTCAGAATTGGCTCATTCCCAGCTAGGGCTGTACAGTCTTAGGATAGGAAAGGGTTCTTATACTCTTGTTTTCTTTTGTTTTTATTTCAACATTTTTAAGAAAGAAAAAAATAAGGTAAGTATAAACAAAAGCCTGTTCTTAAATTGATGCCATCTTGTGGTCTCTGCCACAAAATCATGCCTGGTACATCATCACAAATCCCTGTTGAAAGCCAGAAGAAATTTGCTGAAGTTAATTTATTGCTTTAGTTTTAAAATATGGTCTCACACATTCCAGGCTAGCCTCAAATTACTACATAGGTGAGAATGACCTTGGACTTCTGACCTTCCTGTCCCTACCTTCTCTTGTGCCATTGTACCTGGTTTCCAAAATGCTCAAACTCAGAGCTTTGTGCAATCAAGGCAAGGGCTCTAACAGAGACACATCAATAACCTGTGAAATTTACTTATAAAGAGTAAGAAAAAACTTAGATGATAGGGCCTATGGATAGAAGCCAATTTCAGGATTGATTTAGCTACTCACTGGTACCACCAGAGACAGGGTTTTTCTATGTTTCTGTCTCTTTCTCCCCAGCAAGATGACTTCCAGCCTCATCCCATGCTGATACTGTGAACATTATGTCCCTCCCCCATTTTCCCCTTCCCCAAGCTGTTGGTAGCCACCGTTCTATTTTCTGTCTACACATTTGAATATTCTCAATGTTTCACACAAGGGAATCAAATAATACTTTTGTGTCTGGCTTCTTACACTTAGTTTATCTTCAAATTTCATTTTTGTTATAACATGTGCTGGGTTTTTTTTTTTCTATCTAAATAGACTTTTTTCAAAAGAAGACATACAGAAGGCATAAAAAATATTCAAAACCACCAGCCATCAGACAAATGCAAATTAAAACAATAAGGTATCACTTCATACTGTCAGGATGGCTACTATCAATAAAGCAATGGGTGCAGGGGAGAGTGTGGGGAAAAGATGACCTTTGAACATTGTTGTTGGAAATGTAAAGTGCCTATGTAAACAGATGAACTTTTCTAAAAAAATTAAAAATAAGGCTGGAGAGGCTGCCCAGTGATAGGCCACTTGTCTAGCACATATAAGGCCCTGGGTTTATTCCCCAGCACTGTTAAAAAACAGAACCATCATATAATGCAGTAAACCCACTACTAGATATATAGCCAAAAGGACAGGGAATTCATATACAAGAGAATCCCTATATGAGATGGAATCCATATATTCAATTCAATGTGACCACATTATCCATGATAGCTAAGATATAGCCTTAAGTGCTCATTAAACAGTGAGTGGAAATAGCATGTATGCTTAATAAAATCTTTAAAGGCCCCACTTCAAAAACAAGAAAGGAATAGGCAAGAGCAGGAATGATCAATGAGGACATAATGTTAAGTGAAATAAACCAGACACAAAAAGAAAATTGCTCCATGACCTCTCTTGTGCATATAATCTGAAAAGACCAAACTCACAGAAGCAGAGAGTAGAATGGTGGGTACCAAGGGTGGGGTGAGAAGCGTGGGGAGATGTTGGCCAGGTGTATAGTTTTAGTAACTCAAGCTGGATAAATTCTAGAGCTCTATTTATAGTGTGGTGACTACAGACAATAACAATATACTGTATTCTTGACGATTGCTTAGGGAATTGATCTTTAAGAGTTCTCACCACTAAAAAAAAAAAAAATGAGTAATACACCCACTAACTAGATTGATTTAGTCATTCCAAAATAGATACATTTCAAAACATCTTGTTTGTGACATGTACAATTTTTATTTGTATTTATTTTTTAAAAATCTAAAAATTTCTTTGTAAAGCTGAGTAACATTTAATTTATGTATTTGCCAAATTCATTTATCGATGGACTCTTGCGTTGCTCCGACCTTTTATCTGTTGTGAATGCTGCTGCCATGGGCATGAGTAGGCAACTCGGAAGCCTCACTTTCAGTTGTCCCAGGGGTAAATACACAGAAGTAGAGCTGCAGGACACAAAGAGTTTTGTTTTTGTTTTTGAAAAGCATCTATAGCAACTGCACCATTATATATCGGCAATAAATGAGTTTTCCAGTTTCTTTACATACTTGCCAAAGCCTGTCATTTTTTATTTACTTGACAACACCAAATGCAACAAGTATGACATGGCATCTCATACTTTTTTTCACCTTCCCAGTATGGTTTGAATGAAAACAGCCCCCATAGGTCCTTTAGGAGGTGTGGCTTTGTTGGAGAAGGCGTGGCTTTGTTGGAGGAAGTATGTTACTAGAGATTTGAGATTTCAGATGCTTAAACTAGCTCCAGTGTCTCACTCTAACTGCTGGCTGCCGATCTGGATGGAGAACTCTCAGTTACTTCTCCAGCATCGTGTCTGCCTGCACACCACCATGCTTCCCTCCCTGGAAATAATGGACTAAATCTCTGATCTGTAAGCCAGCCCTGATTAAATGTTTTCTTATAAGAATTTCCACGGTCGTAATGTCTTCACAGCAATAGAAACTCAACTAAGACACCTAGTAAAGCTGAACATCACTTCATGTGATGTTGGTCTTTTGTGGATCTTCTTTGGAGAATTATCTAAAGACTTTACCTGCTTTGAAATTTTATTATTATTATTATTAATTACTGGTACTATTGTATGCAGTATTTATCCAATGATGTTCTGTATTTCGTCATCACATGGCTTTTCCTGCATTAGTTCCCCATCTTGGATTGTGCCACAGGACTGGCAGCTAACTGTGAGTTACAACAGGGTCACAGTGAAAAAGCCCTAAGGTATTTATGAATAGAAAGAATGAGGATGACATTGTAGGTCCTGAGTAAGGGCCCAGACAGGCTGTCCAACCCCCAGAACCAGAGCCTGAGCAGGGCCTCAGAGGGTCTATCTAAGGGGGACTCTAAGGCACTGTGTGAAGGGCCTGATTGACCACCAAGAGTGGTCTCGTGGTCTCATGGCTGCCTCTGACCTGGACACAGTGCTATATGCATTCCATTTAGAAGGTCAGCAAGCAGCATTTGATAATGAAGACAAAGACAAGACCATTATTGAAAGACCAACCAGGTCCCTTTCTAAGGTCCCTGAGAACAGCATCCTGGGAGCAACTAAGACTTTCACAGGCTGACAAGGCACAGAGTGGATGGACAAGATAACATTACATGGAAAAAAACACCTTTGACTTATAAAACTCCAACCTCAGGCAGGGGCAACAGTGTCAACCGACTTTCAGAAGCAGGTATGAGTGAAGCAGAGATGATCTCAGATCTCAGAAGTTGTCAGCATCCCCACACTGAACAAATCCCAAGGCCAGCTCTTCCTCCTCCCACAGCACCCCAATAACACACACACACACACACACACACACACACACACACACACACACACACACGCACACATGCACACATGCACGTGTACTCACATCTACAGACAGAGATCAGCAATCAAAGCCTGACATCAGGAGAGAAGGCTGGCACTCAGCACTATGTCACAATGAGTCCTGACTAGACAGTGAGGGGAATGCTGGCCTTAGCTTGACTGAAGAGTCTTGGTTGAGAAGTTTGATGGTGCTCCAGACAGCTGGGCTAGGAAGTCTTTCAGTTCTCCTTCACTGCATGGCTGGTTAAAGTCAGCTTATACTACAACCAGATAGGTTCTTGGAGAGGACTGGCTGGAGGCGTCAAAGGGCTGAATGCAGGGAGCTTGAACCTGGATGCCAGATGCAGCTTCACTCACATTGACTTTGGGACAGCCACTTGAAACATGAGGTCCCAGACAGGCTGGGTAGCAGTGTTCATCATGGTCAGTAGCAACACCTGCACCCAGGTAACCCAGTCTGGGAGAAGTATAGCAGAATTCTGAAGCCATTCTGGTCATACATGATGATGGGCAGCAGGTTGCATCTTCACAGACTCCAATGGGACAAACACTTGAGCCATAGGTGTGTTCTGTGAGGCTGGGGAAAAGCCAATGGTCCAACCTCCCAGCACCAACCTGGAGAGGCCTTGGTACCTGGTGGTACGCCCTTGATGATGCTTTTTTTTTGTAGAACATAATTCAGTGATCCTGGAGATAGCTGTGGCAAGTTCCTGTCTGCAGAAAGGCCCTGGACTTCACCCCCAAGGAGTGTGATAGCAACCAGCTGCTTCTTATCTTTCTTTACAGCAACTTGGAATCACAACCTTGTTCCTGGTGGGAACATAATGTTGTTGATCCCTCAGTCTGCCAGGTCCTGAGGAAGCAAAACTGGAGCTTCCCGTAAGCTGTTCGACTCAGAGAGACTCTGAAGACAGGAATGTCTCCCACTGCAGAGGGTCACGGTGTTGACCCGACCCTCCACCACCTGTTTATACAGCAGAAACCTCTGGGTGAGAAGGTCATTTGCCAGTGGGTCCTTGGCGATGTCACTTGTTAGCCAGAACAGGGTTGGCCACAGCTTCTCACATCTTTCATACACAACCTGCATGCGGGACCTCCTGGTGAGTCAGGGCCAGGCCTGGCCTGTGGCACATACTCAGCTTCTCCTTCCTGTGTCTCTGTACTTCCTCCACTGCACTGACTTGCTTGGAAACCATCTCGGACTTTCCTTGTTCCTCAGTGACCTAATTCTTGACCGGCTGGTTGCTCTTGAGAAGTCCTGTCAGAGGCTTTGACATTTCCTCATCAGCATCTAAGTATCTTTGGCCTGGGAGAACGTGGGGTAGATTTTCCCGGACGGCAATCTGATAAGCGTCTCCGTTCTTGTGGTCTTCTGGAAACCAGACCATTCAGCCAAGGAGAAGTTCAGTAACTCTTCCTGTAACCTCTGTTGCCCAGGCCTGTAGGTACTTGAGGATAATACTTTGATTAGCTCATTCAGGGAGCAGAACTTGGCCACCTCATTGTGGGGTCCCCCCCTCCCGCAGTGGTTCCTTTACATCTCTACCATGGTTCGGGTGTAAGGATCTTCTTTCTCTTGAGACTGTATCTTGTGAGACAGTAGCCTAGGAGTGTGTCAGGACGTTAGGGTTGGTGTTCACCCATCCATAGAAATTCTGGGTAGCTGACCCATCCTGCTCCACCATACTTGGGTCTGTGGCTTTGTTGAGCCACAGCTACAGCACTGTGGCGAGGTCCCAGGGCACCCTCAGCTAAATCAGTCCCCTTCAGGGCTCTGGTTCCCAGCTGCAACGCTATCTACCCAGCTTAGTGCTGAGGCCACAGTCACCCCAGCTCAAAAGCTACAGCCAGAGCCACTGCCTAGCATTCTCTCCAGCTGCAGCAGCCATGGCAGCAAAATTTTATCACTATTGAGCTTTTGTTTTCTTTTTAAAATTTAAAGAAATTATAGCTTTTCTGTCTTCCCCTTCTTCCTTCTGAATCCTCCCAAATATCTCTCTTTACTCTCCTTCAAAATTATGGCCTTTTAAAAAATTAATTGTTATATGCATATTTGTGTATTATACACAGATACATTTTGAAATATAACCCATGCAGTCTGCACTTGTATGCGTGTTTTCAGGGCTGACCTGGTACTAGATGTGCTCTTTTCTGAGGAAGACTGTTTCTTCCACTCCCCGAAATCCTGAGTTGCATGTAGTTCTTTGTGTAGGGGTGAGGCCTCCAGGCTTTCCCTCATCTGCTGTGACATGGCCACTGGTGGCATTCTTGTTAGCTCATCTTTAGGCAGTCACGTTGGTGAGACTTTATGGGTGTAACTTCTGACATTACTAGGAGATATAATCTCACAGCAAACTCCCTAATCCTCCCCCTGGCTCTTACGATATTTCTGCCTCTTCTGTAATATTCCATGATGCAGGAGTGTTTTGTATATGTATCCATTGGGACTGGGTTTTACAATGTTACATTTTGGTTGGTTGTGGTTTTCTATAGTATTCTCCATCTGTGTAAAGATAAGCTTCCTTGAAAAGAGCTGAGGACTATACTTATTTGTGGTTATAAGGACAAATGTTTGGATTGTTGTTGTGAATTATGCTGGTTGAGAAAAGTAGGTTCTCCTCCAAGATCCATGACTTCATTAACCCTAAGTAGTGTCCTAGGTTTCCAGTACCATGTATGATTTCACTCTTATTGAGCACACCTTCTGTTCATTGAGAGGATTGTTGGTTACCGCCAAGGTATTCATGCCCTTATTGCACCTCTGGGTTTTTCTGCCATGCAAGTCATTGTTGTCCATAGCCATCATAGTTGGGGAGCGTTATTGGTTGTTTCCCTTGCATGGTATCTTCTTGTACTGTGAGAGCTGGTCCTTAGGGAGGAATCATTCAGGTCAATTCCTGCTCAGGAGCCTCTAGATCCTGTGACTGAAATACATGGTGTCTTCAGCAATAGGAGCTTCCTTCTTTCTTCTGGAAGACAACCAAGGACAATAGCAAGAGGCTGTATGTTTTGGGAATCCTTTGGAGAGCCCAGATAAGGGCTTCTCAAGTCTGCTACTGGGCATTTACTTAGAAGAAGTCTTTGGTTCTTGAAGGGAGCATTATCAGGCCAAATGAGAAAATTTGAACTATATGTTTATACATAAAATTACACATATTATAGTGTCTTGTTAGATAAATAGCTAACAATATGATTTTTGTGATCTTTTCAGACATCCTTATTATTATTTTACCCTCTTCCCTCACTAAAGAGCCTACCCTTTCCCCATTTCCACCATCAGATCACTGTATCTCGCTAGTCCCCTTACCCTCCTCCTGCTTACTACTATATTTACTGCCTTCTACACTCATTAAAGAGCCCCCTTGTCCCATCACCCTGAACAGATCCCTTGCACCCCAATAGCCCCCTCTATATTGTTCCCCAACTTCCCACTCCAGAAATGGACCCTTTCACTTTCATGCTTTGTACAGTTACTCCCAGATACATACCCGAGGATTTGGGGCTAGGAGCCTCCAATGAGAGAGAACATGTGATGTCTGTCTGGGTCTGGCTTACCTCTCTCAATATGACCTTTCCTAGTTACATCCATTTATTTGTCAAGCTTATGGTTTTCTATACAGCTGAATAATATTCCATAGTAAGTATGTACCACGTTTCATTATCAGTTTGTAGGTTTCAGGACATTTTGTTTGTTTCCATTTCTTAGCTCTTGTGAAATGAGCAACAATGGACATAGCTGAGCAAGTATGGGTGCAATAGGACATGGAGTACTTTGGACATATGCCAATGAGAGGCATAGCTGTGTCATATGGTATTCATGTTTTGAGAATGCGTCTCACTGATTTCCACAGTGGCTGTGCCCATCTGCAATCCCACCAACAGTGGATAAGTGTTCCCTTCCAGCATTTATTGCTAGTTGGTTTTTTTTTTTTGTTGTTGTTGTTGTTGTTTTTTATCTTTGCCATTCTGACTAGGGTAAGATGAAATCTCAAACTTGTTTTGATTTGCATTGCTCTAATTGCTAGGAATGATGAACATTTTTATGATATTCCTTAGTCATTTCTTATTTTGAGAACTCTTGTTCAAATCCCATGCCTATTTTTGGAATAGGCCATCTTTCTCTAATTCTTTGGGCTTTTTTTTTTTAGTTCTTTATATATGCTGGTTATTAATCCTTTGTCAGGTATAGAGCTGGCAACAATTCTCTCCCATTCTGTGGGCTTCCTCTCCACTCAGTTGATTGTCTCTTTAGCTATAAAGACGCTTTTAGTTTTATGAAGTCCCACTTGTCAATTGTTGCCCTTAATTCTTGGGCAAATGGAGCCCTACTCAGAAAGTCATTCCCCATATCTATATCAAATATGATGCTATCTACAGTTTCTTCTAGCAGTTTCATGTTCCAAGTTTATATCTTTGATCCATTTGTAGTTTTCATACAAGGTAATAGTTATGATTCTAATTTCACTCTCCTGTTTGTGGGCCTCCACTTTTCCCAGAACTATTTGTTGGTGATGTTTTTTTCAACAGTTTATGGTTTTTGGCATCCTTATCAGATATTACATGGCTGAAGTTACATGTACTTCTGTTTGGTTCTTTGATATGGTCCAATTGGTCTACATGTCTGTCTTTTCTCCAGGACCATATGATGTTTCTTACTATGGCTCTTTAAAATACCTCAAGATCTGGAACGGTAATCTTTTTAGCATTGTTCTTTTTCCTCAGGATTGCTTTAGTTATCTGTGATGTTTTGGGGTTTCAAATAAATTTTAGGATAGTTTTTTATTTTTGTGAGAAATATCAAAGAGATAGAGAAACATTCCACAGCCATTTCTCAGCCAGCCAATCCCTCAGGCACAGACCTTGAATCCTAGCACTAGGAATGTTGAAGCAGGAATTGAGATAGCTAGGGGAGAAAGAAAGATGAGGAAGGAGAGGACAGACCTTCTTCCCTTTGCCTGCCTGCCCTTTTGGCTGGAGACTCAGACATTCAGTCTGAGGATTCCTGGAGACAGGCCTGAGAGGTTGGCTGGGTGAGAAGTGGCTGTGGTTTGTTTCTCTAGCTCTCTGATATTTCAGCTTCTTCCCAATATCTGGCTCCAGGATTTTATTATAATACCAAATAGAATCCATGCAATATCTGATACTCAACTTTTGGGGCAAGACTTTGCATAAACAAACAAACAAACAAATAGCTGCTTGCTTATGGCTTTGCAGTCACCAGCCCAAGCTGCAGTAACATATGGCCAGAGTCACTACCCAATTGGCTAGGTTCTCTGTTCAGAGTTAGCCTTCAACCAGCTCTACCTTTTAAGCAATTCCTGCCACATGTGTTTCTTCTCCGAGATCACCTAGGTGAGGTCTTCAGACAGCAGTTTCCCTCTCCTGGTGGGATGTGGCTTTCCCTGGACCCTCTCCTTGGGCTGCTGCCACACTAGGTAGGTGCCCCACTTCACGGTCATCTGAATCATCATTAAAAGCAACTTTGGTGAGTCAATTGGGATTTCTTTTTTTAAAAAACAAAACAAAACAAAAACTTTATTTTATTTGCTTGGTATTTGCCTGGAACTGGGAACTGGAACTACAGATAGACAGTTGTGAGCTGCCATGTGGGTGCTGGGAATTGAACTCAGGTCCTCTAGAAGAGCAGTCAGTGCTCTTAACTGCTGAGCCATCTCTCCAGCCCCCAATTGGGATTTCTTAAAAGGAGGAATTAGTTTAAGACACAAAGAGAGCTTTTTTTTTCATTTACATTTAAATCAGGAAACATTAATATGGAAGAAATTTGGTCTTTGATTGATATTACTGTAGATGGTTTGAAAATGGAGCCATTAGAGTAGAAGATAATTAATGTAGAAGGGATTATTGTAATGTCTATTAAAATATTATTTGTTTGATCATTCTTGTTTTAGCCCCCAAAAAGTTGATTGATATAGGTGTCAAATTGATTGATATGAGTACCATGATATATGTATTAGAAAACCTTGTTAAAGAGATCATAGAGATATTCAGACCCAGATAGAGAACCAATCTCAGCATTGCCTTATGCGGTTACAGAGAAACAGCTTAAAGTTTTCAAACAGCCAACCTTAATATATCCAGTAATTTTACAGGAATTGTCAAATGATAGAAGCCAGGCAAGAACTTCAGTGGACTCCTGTGCAAATGTTAGATCTGAGAAAATTTAAGGAAGCAATAGTTACATATGGCGTGCACTAACCATTTGCAAAGCAGATGTTAAACTAAGAATGATTCCTAAAGACTGGGCAGATTTGCTTATAGCAGTCATAGAGGCTGGGCCTAGTTACAGTGGAGGACCTTGTAGAAGGATGAAGTTTAAACCACTGGATAACATGATAGGGCTAGAGATATTGAAATATCCCAAGACTAACTTCTTGGGGGGATTATGCTAATTTATAAAAGCAATCCCTATATGGTAACCACACCCTGGATTTATGCTGAATGGCAGCCTTGAATGCTTGGGATAGAATTGAAGAAACAGCAAAGAAAATTGAGTCCTTTACAAAAGTGATCCAAGGGCCAAAAGAAACCTTTTCAGATTTCTTATAAGGATTGACTTCAGCAGTACATAGAATTGTATCAGATTCAACAATAATGCAAATAATTGAACCTCTGGCTTTTGAAAATGCTAATTCACAATGCAAAAGAATAATTAGACCATTAAAGGCGAGATCAGCACCCACAGAGGGTTAGATTTGGGTTGCAATTAATATGGAGTCCCATAACTATGATGATAATTGGGTAGAAGAGGTTATTTCTAGAGATATGAAGAAAAATAAAAATGTCAAATGTTACAACTGTGGAAAACAAGGTCACTAAAAATGGGACTGTAAACAAGGCATTCCTAGAAACAATGTTTTTGCTAAGAATAACTCCAACAGAATGTCCCTCCATTCTGGAGTATGCAGAAGATGTGACAAAGGCAAGTATTGAACTAATGAATGCAGGTCAACAAGGTGCTGTGGGATAATGCTCTTGTACATTGAGTATTGTACAAAGATTTGTTGCTTGTATTGATTTAATAAAATGCTGGTTGGTCAATAGGAAGTATAGGTGGGGCTAGCAGACAAAGAGAATTCTGGGAAACAGAAGAGCTGGGAGAGAAGCCAGATGAGAATGTTGCTCTGAGAAAAGATACCAAGTCATGTGACTAAACAAAAATAGAAATGAGGGTTAACTTAAAGTATAAAAGTTAGCAGGTAATAAGCCTGAGCCACAGACCAAAAATCTTGTAATTAATTATTTGGGGAAAAAATGGCTATGGGACTGGCTGAGCAGGACAGAGAAACTTCTGACTACAACAAGGGACAGACAAGGTAACTTTTTGCCCTGTGGGGCGTCTCACAGCCCTATCCCCCATATCAAATCAGTTCAGTCTTATCCTGTCATCATACAGGAAATCCCTTCCCAAAGCAATTAAAGAACCTAATGCCTATCATAAGAAACCTATCATATGGTTTGAGAGAAGAGAAAACAAAAAATCTGGAGAAAATATAAATCAAAATCAAAATTGATAACGATTAGAAAGGGAACTTCCTCCAAGTTAGAGTTGAAAAAGGGTTTCACTTTTGATTCTGCAGGAGAAGAAAAGCTATGGATTCCATCAGAATTAATAAAAACTCAATTAAAGCAGGAGATTCCTCTTGATGAGTAGAGATGATGGGTCATTTACAGACTGACAATTCTATAAGCTGTAAGGAAAACTCACCAAACAAGAGTTGGGGCAGGGTTCTGCTTTTGTCTTTACAGAAAAATAGAACTACTCATCTTCAAGAAGTCAAAAGACCTTGGATATCTATACCTCTAAAGCAGAAAGGAAGGCTATCTAGAAAAAATTTACAAGTTAAAAAAAAATCAGACCTGTTGGTATCAATATACTCTACAAGGTAAAATCTCATTGCCTAACATTTAATCTATATCTTTTCTAAGGAAAGCTGAAGTCTCATTTCAACTGAAAATTAAAGCTGGCTTTGGAGTTGGAGTGTGGCTTTCTCCTTCTCTAAACCCCAGCATGCTTGTTAAAGAAAAATGAAATTTTTCTGTATTATGTAAGAAGAGCCACTTGGTATGGGACAGGAAAAACCCAAAATTAATGGATTATTCTATTACTGTTAATCTCATGATCTTTTGATTTATTTTGATTATTAAAATTTTTTTCTTAGTGTATAAATTTTATGTCAAAATTTATAAGAATAATACATATCTTAAACTTTTTGTTATGATATTAATGATCATATAAAGTACTAACCAATTGTAGAAAAAAGGCTTTATCTAGCTTCCTGTACATTGTTTTGGGTTTGAATCTCTTATCAGTTTTCTTCAGTGAACCATGATGATGCCTCACTTTGACCTTTGAAGTCTCCAAAAGAAAGATGGGGCCTTAGAATGATGATTTCACATGGACTATCACAATGCCACTAGGCTAACAAACACCAACCACAATCAGCTTTGGAGTACAGACTGCTCAGAACAATTTCAAAGTGGCTCTCTGAGATGAACCAGCCTCACAGACTACTCTAGCCAGGACTTGAGACAAGTCCTGAACTTTCCCATTATGCAGAGACTGGATAACAAATGATACAGCTATTTATCCCAGGACTTGGCAATTAACCAAAAATTTTCTTTTTAGGATCCCCTAAAGATGACATTGTCCGCAGACAGCAAGAAGTAGTCTAGAAAACTATGCCAACATTTCCCAAAAAGGGATTATGGATGTTTGTCTTTGTTGGTTACAAGTTGTTATGGATGATGGTCAAAAAAAAGATATACAAAGGAGATTAGATTTGGGGTTCTTGTTTTAAAAAGGAAATAAAGGGGGAATGTGGGATAATGCTCTTGTACACTGTAAGGATTTGCTACTCGTATTGGTTTAATAAAATGCTGATTGGTCAGAAGCTAGGCAGAAAGTAGAAGTGGGGCCACCAGACTAGGAGAATTTGGGGAAGAGGAAAAGAAGCGTACACAGATGCTGCCATTTGCCTGGAAAAGAAGCAAGATGTGAAAGTGCTGGTAAGCAACTAGCCACAGGGCAAGACATAGATTAGAAATAGGTTGAGTTAAGTCATAAAAGCTAGTTGGGAATGCGCCTAAGCCATAGGCCAAACAGTTTATAATTAATATAAGCCTCTTATTTTGTAAGTGGCTGTGGGACCTCAGGTAGGAGAGATTTGTTTGGACTTTGGGCTCCGGGTCAGAAACCTTCCAGCTACAATTTATATTCACTAAGTTCTTCTTAATTACTTTTTTTTTTATTCATTGAAAACTTTCTTCTTCATACAATATATTCTAATCATGGTTTTCTCCTCTAAATCGATGCTAGTATAATAGCTACACAAATACTGTAGGGGTAACCAACCACTCTCTATTGGATTAAAGTCCTACTCCATGAGGTAAAACCTGTGCCTGACACTGCTTGGGTGCCCAAGAACTTGAGACTGGATAGGCCACGGGCCTACTGAAAAACAAAATACTGGTGTTATGCTAAAAACCTAGTAATAAAATTACTCCTAAAGTTATTCTGCCATACCCATAGATAAATATCCTTTTCAGCCATCATCAGGGAAACTTCCTCTTGCTGTAGATGAGAAGTGACAGAGACCTACAACTGGTCAATTTGCAGAATAAAATATTTTGTCACATTCAGTTCTTTCTCCTTAATGTCACTGGGCTGTGTGTGTGTGGTTTTTATTTTTTATTTTTTTAATTTATTTTGTGTGTGTGTTCTTTAAATTCCTTGAATTCTTTATGAAATTTATGATTATTCTTTTAAATTCTCTGCCCTGGGTTCATCTAGAAAATTCTCACTGGCAGACACAGCACAGCTAGGTTCTGAAGAGAAGATGTTGGCTTGCTCTTTTGTATTATTGGCATTTTTGCAATGAGATATGGGTATGTAAACTTTTCTTTCTCAGTTCTTAGTCTGTTATGTACAGAACAGGTTGGGGCTGAAGAGAGGATGTTGGGTGGGTAGAGATGTTAAGCCTAGAGGTTGTAGATGGCTTGGGTAGAATGAAGTCAGGGGCATGGAAGGACTGGGCAGTATGTACTTTCTGGTCTAAGGCTGGACCATGGGGGGAGATTTGGCTGGATGGAAAGATTGGGTATTTCATGGGAGAGTCTTGCGGGTTGGGGAATAGGTAGGGGAAATCTTGGACAAAGTCTAAAGATCATGTGTAGTACAGGCAGGGATAGGGTGGTTGTGGTAAAGGCATGCATGAAGGGCCAAGAAGACTCACTTGGCTAGACCTTGGAGAAGAAAGTGGGGTGTCTAACTGGGTGGGATGGCTTTAAGAAATACATTAGAGACCTGTGGGGTATTATGAGTATGAAGGGTCCTAGTGGAAGCATCCTTGGCTGCAATGCAGGCATGATTAAGATGTGAGACTCAGGCTAGATCTGGCAGGTTGGAGAGAAGACACGGATAAAGAAGTCAATGAGACTTCTTGGGCTCGACCATGGAGGTAGATGTGGAAAGTTTTATTATTGAGTTTTAGGAGTTTTATATATTCTATATATTAATTTCTCAGCAGATACTTGACTTAAGACTGTTCTTATAGTGAATAGATTGAGTTTTCATTCTGGTAATGGTGTCCTTTGTAGAATGTAAGTGTTTAATTTTTTTTCTTTTGACACAGGATCTTCCTATCTAGTCCTGGCTCACATGACCATGATGGTCTCAAACTCAAAGACCTTCTTGCCTCTGTCTCCCAATGGTGGAATTAAAGGCTTATGCCATAAAGCCTACCAAGTTCATAATTTTGATGAGGTCTAATTTGTGGTTTTTAGTTTTTTGTTGTTTGGAGTTTTGTTATAACAAAAATGTCAAATGTTATACATAACCAGAGTCATGAAGTTCCTCCTGTGTTTCTTAAATGAGCTTTATAGCGTCAGCTGTTACATCTAAGTTTTTGTCCATTTGAATTTTTGTACATGGTGTTAGCAAAGTGAAAAATCTTATTTGAATAATTTACTTATCTAAAATCTATTATTTATGTGTACAAATAAATATCTTGTCTGTATGTGAGTATGTATACTACATTCATGCTTAGTGCTTACAAAGGTCAGAATAGGGAATTAAATCCCCTGGAATTGGAGCTACTGATGGCTGGGAATTGAACCTGGGGTCCTTTGCAAGAACAAGTACCCTTAACTGTTAAGCTGTCTCCCGGCCCCAACAATATGTCTTTTGTTTAGTATCATGTTTAAAATAGAAATTCAAATATTTATCTTTGATGTCCTTTAAAATGCTTCCTGTGTTTATTTGAATATGGTTTTATTCTTTCATCCTGTTTTCTATGTATAGCCCCAGCTTCCCAAGAAGAGGCACTAAACAAGTGTCACTGGCTCCTTGCCCGTTGGGAGAATGTACCCAGGACCATGACAAATGACAGAGAAGCTCAGTGGGAAAAGTCAGGGGTACTAGGGCTTGAATCCAATTCTTAGCCTGACAGCTGGGGATCTTGGTGTTCCTAAGGTGCCAAGTAGGCTTCAGACTGTGTCCTTTCTCTTCCCCCTTCCTTTCTTTCCTCTTTTCCTACCTGTCCATCATCCATCCATCTATCCATCCTTTCACCTAGCATCCATCACTCATCCTCTGTCCTCCCATCCTGTTATCCATTCTCTCACTCTTTAGTTATTTGTTGAATGCTATCTAGGGGCTGGTCATGAGAATTATGTTAAGGAACATATCCCAATACCCTACTTAGAATCACACAGCCCCCAGTGCACTACAGAAGAGCGATGGTAATCAACCTACGCAAGATCCATGTGTAATTTCAAACTGTAACCTGGGTTCCAAAGAATTGCTGGACAGTTATGGCATATCTAACACATGAACCAATCCCACTTTCTCGATTGGAGGGCAAGCAGAAAGTGAGTGTTCTGGGCAGAGCAAGCATGTACAAAGACCTTGTGGTCCATTTTTGAAGCTCTCAGGAGGCTGACCACCAGTGCAGGGGTGACAGAGTAATGTCCTAGGGGAGGTACAGCTTTGATAGGGGCCAGTACCTGCAGAGAAGGCTGGGGTCTGCCTGGATCCGGCTCCTGCACAATATGATTCATAATTACTCAACATTTACATCTCAGCTTGGGGATTTCCTCTCTGGAAAGCAACTTTGCCTTGTGCAGGCTTAGCAAAGCTCATCTATTTTCATTTAATAAGAAAAAGTACCCCAAACTTAGGAGTAAGGCAAAAGGAGTATTTTTGCTCATCACAATAGAACAGGGTTTATATGCACTACTGAAGGATTAGTCACTCCTGATAAGGAAGACACCTGAGTTTGTTTCTGCTGTTTTATTAGGGCCTGGATTTTATGGAGTTATGATAAATGTCCATTTGTAGATTTCTGTCTAGGTGAGGGACAAATAGCTTGTTTAGCAAGAAAGATAACTCTTGAAGTCTGGTTTATCGCCTTGGGGACTATAAACCAATTGTAGGTCTAACTTGACCCTTTTTTTTCTTACATCCCTTTTGTAAAAGCCCGTGGGCATCCATTTCCTCTTGGCAGCAGAGCTGCCCTCCTGCAGGGAGGCCCTTGCTCTCTGGCTCATGTTCTCATTCTGTATGCAGGCCATGGGCACTCGCAGCAAACTGTTCTCTGCTCTCACTTCCTCCTGCCCCATGAGCTCATATGGGTGTGGCTCGCTTTCATCAACATTGCATTCTCAGAATTTTTTGAAAGGTCTGGTTCCCAGCAGGAGTTTGAGAAATAGTTATTAACTTGATGAGTGATCTGGAGTTTATAACTTTACCTCTGAGCCACATTTTCCTTTCTGTGAAATGGACATCACAAAACTCATCTGCTGTCACTTCATGAGCTGAAGAATGCAAGAGACCGCAAGTGTCTCAGGCACAGAGTTGCCTAACTATCTCTCAAAAGGCTTGCCATTGAAGGCTTCATCTCTAGCTTGTAGATGGAATCAATGGGAGGTGATGCACCATGAGGACTATTGCCTAATTAACAGGCTCTTCCACTGATAGTCATAATTTGATGGCATTATTGGGAGGTGGCAGAACTAAGAGATGAGGCCCCGTGGAGGGAGTATGTCCCTGGAGGCATGTCTTTGAAGGGTACATCTTGCCCTTGGGCCCTCCCTTCTTCCTGGCTGTTGACATTTTTCCTCCTTCACTGCCATTACGTTCTGTCTTGCCACAGGCCCACAGCAATGGGACCAGCTAACCACAGACAGAAATCTCTGAAACCTGGAGCATTATTTTCTCGGGTGTTTTGTTACAGTGACAAAGAACTGACTAACACACAAGGTGACCAAAGCCTCCCTTATTCTAGAGGCTGGGCCCTGAAGATGGCTTATGAATTTCTGGGAGCACATGGTTTGGTTGAGAAGACACCAAGGCATAGGGGGAACTCCTCTGTGGCCTCAGCATTAGCTCCTGCCCCAACTTCCTTCATGATGGACTGTGATATGTAAGTGTAAGCAAAGTAAAGCTTTCCTCCCAAAGTCACTTTTGGTCATAGTGCTTTATCACAGTAAGAGCCTAAGACAGGGAGCCCAGCACTCAATGTAGACCTGCCATGTAGCACAGGGTGTTCCTTCCCTTAATTCCCAAGAATCCCCTGGAGGGTGGACACCCTATTGTACAGCCAAGGAGTATGGGGTGGGCGGGTGAAGTGTACAAATCCCCACAAAACTGAAGTAGTAGAGAAAGGATAAAACTCAGTGTCTAGATTTCCAGCACAACTGACACTGCTATAACTCCCTCCGACTGGAGGGGACAGACCCTTTCCATCTGTAAGGCCTGGAGGACACCAAGTTAAACAGAATGTTTTAAAGCCTTGGCATAATCCAGCCTTTTCCTCCAAGCTCCAGGGAACAGGCAACTGGCAGGGTCCAAGAACAGGGTCCCAAAGACAAGGATGCAACACCCAAAGGCATTATTGTTACCCAGAAATCTTTATTACAAAAATATTTTGCAAGCCAAAAATTTTAAGTTGCAACTATGTACAAAATGGGGCCTGTTCCTTCTCATCTGGTCTACAGATAAACTGGAATCTCACTCATCACACGGCGCTTTTCGCCTCTTCCTTGTACCAGGGTTCCGTACATAGGTTTGGGAGCCCTCCAGGCTGCCTGGCTAAAGCTATAACTATACACCTTCCCTGCTCCATTCCCTTTCTCACGCCAAAAAAGAAAAAAAAAACCTTAAACCAAAATTAGGATGTCAGTGAGAGGCCATCCTTTTAACCGGTCTATCCATCTGTGTGTGTACTCGTTTTGCCGAGACGGGGATGGAGGCTTCCAAACCAACCCTTTGGATGGAAGAAGATAGCAGGGCCACCATGGGTCCCAGATGCCAAAACAAGTTACGGTCTACTGGCTCCGTGCGGCCAACACGGCCCATTGGATCAGCTAACTCCTGGATGGCATCATGGGAAGTATCAGGTCACCAGCCAGAGAGCTGGGTCCTTGGTGTGTTCCTGACATCCTCCCTGTCACACCTATAGAAACAGGCAGGTTGGCTCAGCTTCTTACTTGAATAGCCCCAGCCAGGGACCCCCAGGGATCAGGGACATTAGCGCCTCAACTTGCAGAGCTACATGTTAAGACCAGAAAACCAGGATTGTAACATCTGCTTGCCATGGGCCCAACCAGGCCCCGGCATCCGGTATGAAGGGTGTGGGTCAGACAGAGCCTCTGCCCAAACTCCCTAGCCAGTGACAGGGATCTGCCCTGGCTCACGACTGTGTTCTCACAGGTATGACCAGGTTCTGTCCCAGTATGATTCTGCTGAGGTTTGGTGGCAATAATGGACGTCTGCATTGATTACCTCAGAGTGCTGGAACATCGGCTGGTTGAGCATCCTTTCTTTCTGCATGCCTCTGAAGTGCTTGTGACTGAAGGAAGTTGTCACTGACCTTCACCCCTCAATGCGGAACGGCTGACATTAGGTCAGCATTGGGTCAGACTAAGCTGCTCTTACCACAGCAGCCATGGAGGCAAAAGGCCAGCCAGCCATGTGGCTGTGTAAGAACAGGCCCCGCTTCGTCCCAGGGAGGCTGAATGCCTGAAAGTAGCAGCTGAGGGAATCCCTTTTGGTCCTCAGAGTTCTGGGAATTGGAAAAAAAAAATCTGTTTCTGCTGTAAGAAAATCCTTCCAGGACAAGAAACTGTTAGACCTCAGACTTCACAAGACCCAACCATTCAACACGACAAAGAGCCCAGATGCTGCCGCTGTTGTTTTAAGAAAGAAAGAAAAAAAAGAAATAAAAGAAAAAAATAAACCCAACAACAACGAAACAGCACAAATCAAATTTTCTAACACCTTAGCTTCAAGACTGCACAGTTCACATTCTCAATAATTTACAGGTGTCCACAGAGTGATGCTGCTGAGTTAGTGGTAGCTGAAGAAAGCAAGCTGGGACTGGGAAGGAGGTGGGGCCACACTGAACATGCCCAGGGAGTCTCTGCTGGCCTAGGAGGAGAGGGTGCCTTCTCCCCCAGGGCTAGTCAGTCTGGCAGGTGGGAGGCCAGCACTGTTGGATAAAAACTTGCTGTCTCCTAATTTACTTCTTCCATGGATGGGGCAGTTTGATCGAAAGGGATTTTTGCCCCAAAGCTCAAGTTGGGTGGAGATGTGTGTGTGTGTATGTGTATGGGGCTCTTCTCCACACAGGAGACAGGCTCTGGAGCATAAAGGAAGCAACCTGAAGTCACCAAGACCAGGATCCAGACCCATGTGTAATGATGGATCGAGGCACACTTCTTGGATTCCAGGCACCTTTCTCCAGTTCCCCCTCTGGTTCTGCAACACCAGCCTCCAGAAGAAGGGGACATGGCTGCCTTAGAAGTGTTGGAGAGCCAAGGAGGGAAGATATAGGCCGCCCTTACTCCTGATCCTGGGACCTGTGCCACCTGGCCTTCTAGGGACAGGACTGGCTGGCTGGTTGTCCTCATCATGGCCGCTCCATGTAGGACAAGAAAATTTGTGGCTATGGGCCCTAGAGCCAACCACAGTCGCATTCATTTCCTCTGGACCTGGACACTGGCATACTCTGAGAAGGATGGCTCAGGCTTGGGGGCTGGCTGTGACCGGCTAAGGTGGACCATGTCCAGGTCGGCATAGGTGAGAGTATCCTCTGGCCTGGGCAGTTTGCCTGTCTCAATGCTC
This sequence comes from Sigmodon hispidus, assembly GCA_004025045.1. Classification (NCBI taxonomy): domain Eukaryota; kingdom Metazoa; phylum Chordata; class Mammalia; order Rodentia; family Cricetidae; genus Sigmodon; species Sigmodon hispidus. The sequence goes on from PVIH01000507.1 coordinate 196,482, forward strand.
GCATATTCTGTGTGGTTGTTGGATTCAGGGACCCGAGGGGCAGGCTTCTTCTCTTTGGGCAGATTCAGGTCTGCATATGTGATGTCATTGATGTCATTTGTGTCCTGGATCTAAAAGATACAAAGAGAAAGTCATTCTAGAGCCCTAGCCTGCTTACCCATAAACTGGCTACAAAGTCTGTGTGCTACTTTGCCAATGGACTCAGCCTTAATTCGGGCTGTCTCCTGCTCATATGATTTTATTTCCAGCCTTTCTCCTCTCCATCCACACCCAGCCTGGAGGATCTTCTGAAATACTGTGGTGGTTATGTCATATCTCTGCTTCATGTCGCCTCCTCTTTTCTAGGTGGATCTACCTACAGCTCTCTGCTGCCCTTTTGCTTGGCCTGGCATACCCACCCTCACTTCTCCTTGTAAGAGACCCAATGCACCACATACTGCTCTAGCCTGCTCCATCCAAAGGTACTCTTGGCCCCCAAAGCCTCTGTTGGGGCTCTGATTCCCTCAAGCTCTTCAGCTCACAGCTTCCTATCACCACATCCACCACCAAAGACTATGTCTGGTTTGCAACCTTAGTAAATGTGATCTCCCAGGAGAAAGGGAGATCTTCTTCATTTACATGTATCTTCCACAATTTTTCTTTTTGGTCTGGTTGGTTTTTTTTTTTTTTTCTGAGACAAGGTCCCTCTGTGTAGCTGTGGCTGTCCTGGAACTCACTCTATAGACCAGGCTAGCCTTGAATTCACAAAAATCCACCTGCCTCTGCCTTGCCTCTGCCTCCTGAGAGCTGGGATTAAAGGTGTGGGCCACCACCGCCTGGTTTATTCCACAGCTTTTTTTTTTTACTGGGCATTTGTTATACCACAGACAATCAGGCTAGCACAGAGGTCCAACCAACCCATGGTGACGGGATGGATGTATGGAAAGATGAACAGATGGGAGGGCAGGTGGCTAGATGGCCAAATGGCCATCCGAAGTGGTACAATCAGAGCCACCTCACTTAGGCATGTCTACAAATCTGCTCTTGAAGAACTGCTGACCCTATTGTACAGGTGGAGAAAGTGACCTAGGGAGTAGATGAAAATTCAGTAATGTGGGCTAAGTCACTCAGTTGTAAGAAGAAATAAAGCCTGTTGGATCCTAAAGTGATGGACTCCCATACTGTGGCACCTCTACCCCAAGCCCTACAGGTACTCAACTGCTGTCTGGGAAATTATGTTGACTGAACTGATGTCCCTCCCTGACAAGGTACGGTGGCTAGCACTGGAAACCTAAAGCAAAAGTCTGCCGGCTCCACAAAAAAAGCCGCCACCTCATGGCAGGACCAGGCATTTAGCTGTATGCTCAGTAAATCTTGGAATATGGATGTCTACAAGCTTCAGTAGTCAATTCTCACCGTCATCTTTTACCCAGAAGATTCCAGAAGGAAGCTCGAAAGCAAACTAACAGGGGGAAAGGATTCTCGCTACCACGATGAGAAATTGTTTTATATGTGCTGATTTACCACTCAGCACGTGCCTAGGGCTGGTGGGGGCTGGGACAGCAAACCAAGGTGTCTGGCCTCCAAACATATCTCTCCTAGCCTGGCTGTCAGCAGATGATGTCTGAGGTGATGTCACTACTTTGGGAATAGCAGAAAAGCTGCTGCTTTCATTTTAGGTTCAAGTCTTATTACCAGGCTCTGAGGAACCCTGTGTGGGCAGAGGCAGTGGGGCTGAGGGGTCTGGGATATACACTAACAATGCTGCCTATAAAATCTTCTTATCAATGGGGAGGGGTGTTAATAGGTCAGGGAAGGTTCCCTTGTAATCCAGGTAATTAGTGACACAGGGCTTTTCCTCCTCCACAAAGGTGAGAGAGGCCATGGCTGGCAGGAAGAATCAGGCTACAAGGAGGGAGTGAGCTGCTGATGGCGAGATGGGGATGGGACACACAAAGGAGGCTATAATCTGACTCCAGGGCATCCTTTGCTTGAGACAGATTGCTCTTGGTACCCCCTGGAGTTGTGCAACAGCTAACAATGAACCAAGCAGTCCCCAGACTCTCCAGCAGAGAGGAGGGTGCAGGGGTCTGGAGACTCAGTAATGCACAGATCCTCCCTACCCCCCAGAGGCTTAATTTAGAACTGGATCCGCAACTGCCGGCTGAAGCAAGGAAATCACACCCCAGGTTTCCCGGGAAGGGGCAGCTCACCAAAGACTGTACCTGGGTTATTTCCCTGGCATTCTTCTCCGGCTCATGTAACCTAAAACGGAAAGAGACACAGATAAAAATATCTATCTCAAGAGCTTATGCAAATCAATCAGAATAACATCCAGGCCTTACTTCCTACATGGGTGGGGGAGGGGCCATAACTGCTTATCAAATGTCTGGACGCAGGAGCCACTCTCACTGAGGGAATTCTAAACAATGCACACTCACTTTTGTAAAAGCCTCCTTTGGAAGGATCTTTAAAAAATGATACTGGAAAAGGTCTCTGCGAGGAAGATAGAATGAGGAGGTACTTCCACCCACTGCGGAGGGGGAGACAAGCCGGGGCTATCCTTTAGGAAGTAGTGGATAAACTATAAGCAGAAACAATGTCCCATCTTTTGCCCCATGAACACATCTTTCTGGGGGATTCAATATACAAAGGCCTGTGCCCTGGACAAGATGTGGAAGTAAATTCACATTCTGGCACTTTGCCAGTGAGCAGTGGTTTTGGGAAATTAGCATAACCCGAACCATATTGTGTTCAAAAAGTAGATGGAAGTTTCCCTTTTACATCTGTGGTGCTGGGGAGAGGACCCACTGCCTTGCTCATGCTAATAAAGTGGCATATTTGAGTCATGTCTCCAGTCCTAGGAGTTTTTTTGTTGTTGTTGTTAAGTTACAAATGCTTTCATTAACATAAGTGCAAAATCAAATCTCTATAAAGTACCCTCAGTGAAAATAATGTGAAGAACTGGAAAGAAAACACTAATAGCAGTGGTCTTCTGAGTATCTTTCTTTGTTTCTGTTCCCTATATTTCCCAAACGTTCTATATTATAAATATGTCTATGGAGTGCTGATAAAAGAAAAGGAGAATCAAAATGTCTTGCTTAATGAACAATAGTAACTGTTCATGCCCCTGACTCTGCCGTCTGAGCCCAGGCTTGGCTCACTGGAGGGTCATGGTGAAGCGGATGAGCAAGCTGGAGCCACTGGCTCTGCAGGGGTTACACACATTTTCAAGTCAGAGACTTGGGGCACGTGAGCGTGAATAACGTCAGAATGAGCAATGGGGCTTGGCAGCAGAGTTTTTGATAGAGCTGTCCTGAGTGTTTGAACCGTAAATGTCCCAGGTGGCCAAAGAGTCCTCTAGGATACGGAGGAACACAACTGATAGGCGGTCACGCGGCTCTCTTCCCCGGTCACCAGTTCCCACCTTCGGCAGTGTCCATTGCTTGTTTGGTTTATATTCAGTCACCACGGTGTTCAGACATTCCCCCGCCCATCTCCACTGTGGTCCACCGAGTCTGTTCACTTCACCACCATTACTCAGCCCATGTCTGCCAGCTGACTATGCATGAGGGCTGCTGCTGCTTTGCATTTTCTGCTTCAGCAATAGCCTTGGGTGACTCTGTTCTATTGCTGTGGTGAAACACCATGACCAAAGCAACCTGGAGAGGAAACGGTGTGCTTCCTCATCTCTGCTATCAGTGGAGGTAGTCAGGGCAGGAACTCAAACGGGGCAGGAATCTGGAGGCAGGAGCTGATGCAGAGGCCATGGAGGGGAGCTGCTTACTGGCTTGCTTCCCCTGGCTTGTTCAGCCTCACCTTCTTACAGAACCCAGGACCACCAGCCCAGAGATGGCACCACCCATAATGGGCTGGGTTCTCCCTCATTGATAACTAATTGAAGAAATGCCTTCCAGGCTTGCCTACACCCTGATCTTATGAAAGCATTAAAAAAAAAAAAAAAATGTGGTTCTCTTCTGTCAGAAGACTTCAGTTTGCATCAAGTTGACAAAAACAAAACAAAAAACCGTTGTCAGCAGATTCCTCACCCCTTTTCTCTTTGTTAACTTGTATTTCTCCTATGAAGCTTGGTTGTGTTTCCTCGTCAGAAGGCCTCACCAGCAGTGCCGAGCTGATGGGGCTGCTTCTCTATGACAACCTCACATCTTCTTGGCTTCTTTCATTTCTGTTTTCTGTCCCTCCTGGCCATGCTGTCTTACCACATAGGAGCAGGCACCCAACCTTGAAGCTAGTGCCTGTCAAAGAGCCCCAAGGCCTCTGCAGACAACCCTCCCTTCAGATCTTTGAAATCCTATTTTAACACTCTTCTTTGGAGACAGGGTCTCACTGTGTAGCCCGAGCTGGCCTTGAACTCATAGAGATCCACTCGCCTCTGCTTCCCAAGTGCTGGGATTAAAGGCAGGCACCACTGTGCCCGGCTGAAATCCTATTTTAAACAGCCTTATCTGGACCTTCACAGAACTTCCAAACTCTGTTCTCAGGAGACCATCCCTTTCTTTCAGGGCAGAATTCAACACTGTAAGCATTTATCTGCTCTGTTTTAAAATATGGCACCACCATTACTCATCCTGGGCTCAGACTAGATTGGGGGTGGGGTGTCCTGGACTCTTCTTTTTTCACCACAAGGCCAAATGGCCTTCTCCAAAAGCTACATTAAATTTGTGGACCTGGTCATCTTATGTCTCTGGTCACAGGTCCTCAGGTTGTGAAAATTCCTGGTTTCCCTGCCTCCATTTCTTGCTTTTACAATGCATACATAAAAGGCAGGTGTGATGGTTCATCCCTATAATCCCAGTACTCAGGAGGCTGAGACAGGAATTCAAATTCAAGGCCCACCTGGGCTACATACTGTGATTTCCCATCACAAAATAAAAAAGGAGGAGGAGGAAGAAGAAGATGGAGAGGAGGAGGAGAAGGGGGAGGAAGAAGAGGAAATTACTTTTCTATACAGAATGCTCACCACACAGTGTAGTCCACGTCCATATGCTGACTGGTGAGGTTGTACACAGCCTGTTCCCAACCCTGCTGCAGTTTTCTTTCCTTGTGTTCAAGCTAATCTGGCCTCATCCACACTCCTGCCTCAGAGCCTGGGCGGCAGCTGCTCCTTATCTGGTGGACTTCCTTCCCAACAGGCCCACATGAGCTTCCCATTCGCCAGCTGTTTTCTAAATGCTGCCTCCTCAGGGAAGCCTTCCCTGACCACCTCTTTGCTCTGCCTCATTTTACCTTTTCTAGCTCTTGCTGCACACCAACTATTAAGCTTCTAGTTTGCATGGTAAGCTGCCTCCCAAGGGACAATGAAACCCTAGCACCTAGTCCCTGGCTAGCTCAGGGCTTATACTTCCTCTAGAAATAATAGTTGAATAAACGGCTGAGTGTTTTCTCACTGAATCTCCCCAAGTCTGGCTCTAAGCTGAGCTCAATCCAAACAAATAAATGAACAATGGGGGTAGTCCTGGTATCCTGAGAATAAGTACAGTGAATATGTCACATTTAAACAATGGCCACCCAAATGAACCCCACTGCCCAGTAAAAGAGCAGACAACACTCTGGTGTGGGTGGGGATAAGAGTGTTCCGCCTGCATGTCAGAAGGCTGGGCCCGTGGCCAGCCAGCAGCCGACAGGGTCCTTTGAGCTCAAAGGCGCAGGATCCCCGTCACCCTCTCTGAGGTGCTAGGCTGCCTCTTACACCAGCACTAGTGTTTTTCAGAAAGTTTTTGATCTCATGCTGGTCCAGAGCCATTGCTGCCCAGGAAACCACCATTAAGGCTTGCTACCCACCATCACTTTGGTCTAGAGACATGAAAGGAGCAAGTGATTTAGCTCCCTGGGCAGGCTCACACTGGAATGATATGAAAGGATAGAAAACGTCCTGCTTCTCTAGAGGAAGAAACAGATGGCAGGAGGCAGCCGAGCATCAATGAGGACATGCAGGTGTCAGTATCAGAAATCCTGCACAGGCTTGGGGCAGCTCAGCATCACGCTGACTTCTCAGATCCTGGCTGCCCCAGCTACAGGAGGGGACTATGATAACCGTCTGAGACTGGGGTTCCCAAAGGGTGGTGTGGAGTCAGAATCAGAGGCTCAGCTTTGGTTTGTGTTAACCACTGTCCTTCAACAAGGGTATGAATAGAAACTCACGACCATTAGTGGGATAATGTGAGTAAAGGGACAGATGGGCCTTGGGACACCATAAATGCTCACTGTAAAAGCTCTGACTGCTGCTGTCAAGCTCATAATGCCACCTCTTCTCCTAGAACTACACTAATGAAATAAGACAAGTGAATAGCAACACTGGACAGCGAGCCCTCCATGGGGAAGGAGTTTCAGGGGCTCAGAGATCACAGGCACTACGGTGGTGGGGGATGACAATTATTCGGCCATTCTTTCATTCAGCAAGCCTTCATGAAAAACTTATCCCGTCCCAGGGATGGCGCCAAGTGCTGGAGCTATGAACAGAAGGGACACTGTGTCTGTGTTCAAGAAATATGGCCAGAAAATTGTAGACTGCTAGAGCTACTTCATATATACCAGGATGTTCATGCTCACAGGAGGGCTCCTGACCCCGAAGGAAGTACTGGCTCATTGAGGAAGACTAGGAGGGGACCGGGGTAAGAAAGATGCTAACTCTAGCTGCTATGGTGCACACCTCCAGACGTATCCTTTGCAGGACCCACTGTGTCTGCATAGCCTTTAGAGCCCCGGAGGGTACATGTGTGGAAGAGGCAAGTGAGAACGAGCTAGGAGAACAGAGGCCCAGCCCAGCCCAGTATAGAGCCTCAAGATTGGCCAGAACTCACAGTATGGAAGCACAGGGGTCAGGATATAAGGCCTTCGGATTTAACCTTGAAGGTCCAGAGAGCAACTTAAGGCCTCTGGGCAGAGGAGAGGGAGTCAAGCCTTGTCCTTGGAAAAGAGTGTCCTATGTGACAAGCAGAGTGAGGGTGACAGGATTCTTGGGGGTAGTACAGCCGTGTGCATGTTCAGGGGTGGAGGCTGGGAGGCTGGACAGAGTCAGGGGTCGCCTGTGAGAGGCAAGGCTCATCACAAGGACTCTCTCGGTGGGCAGACAGACAGACTGAGGCTCTCCAGAGCCTATGGAGGTAGGTGAAGTGTCCTGCTATGTACAACCACAATTCCCATTCCTGACAGTCCTCCATCCCCAAACGTGAGCTGTCCTTGACTCTACGTTCTGTTTACCGGCAAGTCCTCTTGGCTCTGCTTTAGAGTATAATCCAACTCAGCCCACACTCCACCCAGCCCATGATGTCACCTTCTGCTTGGACCACTCCAGTCATTTCTTCATTAGCCTTTTTGCTTCCACCTCGCTGGCCACCTAGCTTCTACACAGGGAGTAGGCGATCCTTGGAAAACAAATGCTAGATCACATCTCCGGGGAACCACCCGAGTCCTTGTACAGTCACACGTTCTGTAGTACTGGATCCACTCAGGACCCTTAGTTCAATTCTGAACTCCAGAAGGAAGGGAAGGAGATAGAGAGAAGGAAAGACCTGCCCAGTTCATGTGATGGCACAACCACACCCAAACCAACATGAAGCCATTTACGGTTTTATAGAGCACGCTGGCACAATCACACAGCAGACTACGGAATGCTGTCTGACTCTGCTGGGGAGCACCAGCACCCGAATCACAAGCTAGAAAAGCCTTTCTCCAGAAGGGATGATGCTCCCTTGGCTGCCTGAATTTCCTCATGTCTTGGTTTCCTGTGCCTCAGTCAGGAAAGCCGGGAACATTGCTAAGGCTTGGAGAGACGAGTCCAGTAGAGTATGTGGGACTTCCTGAGCACAGAGGGCGTAAGAAAGGAGGGTACCCTGTCACTGGGAATTAGGCAAAGGCCTCGAACTACCAATGTCAATGTGTCCTGAAATCTGCTCCTTTAAGGTGATAATTCAAAGTAGTCCTGACAAGCAGGCAACAAGAGAGAAATGAATGTGGACACACATGAGCAAGTGCCAGAGATTCACAGTATTTTAGGGTCTTCCAGACAACTGTGAAAAAGGGGGGCAGTCTGAGTGGGGGCTTAGTGGGTAAAGGGCCTGTTTTGCCTGAAGACCAAGTGCAGATCCCTAGAACCCACAGAAAGCCAAAGGAAGCAGACTCAAGCTGGAATCCCAGCATCCTAAGGGCAGATGGGCCATGAAGACGGCACAGTCCCCAGTTCACTGGCCAGCTAACCTACACAATGACCCGTTCTCAAGCAACGTGAAAGCAAGGACCAAGGTATTCACCGACCTTCAAGTGCATGCTGCGGCACACATGTCCACGTTCACACACACAAATGTGTACACACAGATTTTTTTTTAAAAAAACAATGTGACTACAACAGTGTCCAGGCCCACAGGTGCACTTACCTTGTAGAAGAAGTTGACCCCTTGGCTGAAAGAGAAAAAGAAAAAAGGTTATTTAACCAGAAACAATTTGCTGTGTAACTTGCCTTGAGCCAAGATTTGCCTCAGGGATGGATGTGAGGGAGAGTTAGCTCAGGGAAGGCCTAATGCCAAGCCAGTAGATGGTCTACCATCATTCACCACCTTCTAGGCTACTGCGTTCCCCCTTTGTAAGATGCCAACAGTCCCACGTAGCCTTCAGCATCAGAGGGCCCAGGGGGTTTCCAACTCTTCAATGAGCCCTCTCCATTCAAGCTCATAACTTTGACAGACCGCACTTAGGTTCCACACAGTTGGAAAGTAGATTCAAGCAGGAATTTGATTTGGGGAGCAGGTGTGAACCACGGGCCTGCTCCCCCACTAACCGGCTGTGTGACCCTGGATGGCTCACTTTCTGTGTCATGGCATCCATTATTTACCCATTCTCACTTTCCAAGAAAGCAGCTGTCTGCTCCTGTGTTTTCAGGTCTGTGTTGTAGAAAGGGTATCCCACAGATCATCTCTGGGGGATTATATTATATCTGTAGCAGTTTAATTCCCATTTTGTTATAAAATTCCAACTAAAAAATGACATATGTGCTGAGATAGGCTCAGCACTGCACTTTGCACAGGCCACCGAAGGATGATGAGCTCAGGCAGCTGGGTGAGACAGGCTGGGCTTCCCAGGAACTGGATCTGCAGGCAGCGAGCGTACAGTCATCATGCCACATCTGAATGGGGGCACTGGACCCAAGTACTGGGCACAGCCATCTTTGGGAGTCTAAGGGCAGAGACTGTTCTCATTTTAAACCAGACAATGATATCTTCCCAGACCCACATATCTAGGAGGTAAAATGGGGTCCTTCACCCTGAATGTAGCCATGATAGGGGAGAAGGGACAGCTCTTCAGGGTAGAAGAGAGAGAGGTGGTATGGTATGTAGAGGAGATCCTAACAGGCTTTCTGGCTCTGAATTCTGACCTACTAGCCATGAGGTTCTAAACAAGTTTTATTTATAATGCTGCCATGTCTCAATCTCTTCAAATGTAAAATGGGTCCGTGACACCTGTGGTGATATTTTGTTTATGCTCTAACAAGTGATGTTTGCCTGAAGATCAGAGGGCAGAACTAGTCACTAGCCATAAAGGCTAGGCAGTGGTGGCATGCACCTTTAATCCCAGTCCTTGGGAGACAGAGGCAAATGGATCTCTGTGAATTCAAGGCTACCCTGGGCTACATGAGATTAATCTAATCTTAAAGAGAAGCAGAGCCTGGTGGTGATGGCTCACACCTTTAACCCCAGTAGTTGGGAGTCACATGCCTTTAATCCCAGCACTAGGAAGGTTGAGACAGGAAATAATATGGTTGGCCGGAGAAAGGAATATAAGGCGGGTGGAGACAGAATCCCAGAGGATCTGTAGAGACAGGATAGCTCCCCTTTCAGGCTGAGGAGTTGGCAAGGTAAGAACTGTCTGGTGTCTGGCTGCTCTGCTTTTCTGAGCTCTCAGCATTTACTCCATATTTGGCTCCAGGTTTTTATTAAGACCAATTAGGATTCATGCAACAGAGACCTCCAAGGTCTGTGGTGAGAACTGATTGCATTATTACATGCAAAGCATCCGGGGTACTGTGGGATGAGCACATTTTGGCTTGAGCCTGTGTTTGGGAGCTGGCCTCTGCACACACTCACTCCCCAGGGGCTGAGCGGGCTCCTGTGTTCAGAGCCCTCCAGGCCAATATTCTTCCTCTGATCTCCTAGGCAGTGATGCTGAGCTACAGAGCAATGAACTCCATGAGGAGCTTGCATGCTCCCAGTGCAGAGCCTCTGAAAGGATGGATGGCTGGGATTTCACCAATGTCTACCTCCAGTGGGGCAGGGGCCCTGTGTGGCCCTCTCACAAAGCATTCTGGGAACAGTCAGGCAAAAATAACTGAGGACTCAAGTCCTCAGAAGGGAACGGGCTTGGCTGATATTTTAGAGATGAGTCCTTCCAGTCGGCCCATAGGGGTCAGAAGCTATAGGACATAGACGGAGGGGTGCTGAAGGGATGGGAGAGTGGTGGACACACTGTCCCTCCTAAGCAGACACACAGCCACTGAATGGAAGCTCAGGGTGGTACTTGTTTTCAGGCTGTGGTTCATGAGGGCCACAACTGTCATTTTTTAACAGCAAAGAGAACAGAATATAAAAAAAGAAAATCTCAGAGTTTCAAACTGATATGAAGAGATATGCGGAGTTGAGATTTAAAATATTATCTCTATACCTATAAACATTATGGAAAACCAGCACAAAACGGTCTCCTCCAGCATAGGGGAGAAGATGTATACTGGTAGGTCCCAGAATGTGGCAGATCTACTCTACACAGCGGTTCACTTGGGCCTCATAGCCACCCTCCAAACAAGGCCGCAGATTAGCAGCGCTACCTCGAACAATTGAGATGAAATGCATGCCCCCTGCCAGTTACTGTGGCCAAACACAGCACTGAGCAGGTCTCAGATGGGGCAAGGGAAGCTGGTGGAGGCTGAGATGAGGAGTACGAGACAGGGGTCTGGAGCCTGTTTGCTTGCTGTAGGGTCAGCGGCCCTGCACAGCCATAACCACACACATACATATGTGCACACACGGAAGATGCCCTGGCCTGCATCTCACACCTCCCCTTGAGCAGTTTAAAGCCATGTACCTTGCTGCTGGGAGGAGGCTTTCCTAGGAGGGGCTTCTACATGACATTGGCTGTAGGAGCTGCTTTATTGTGTATCCAGGCACCTGCCCAATGTCTTACATGGAAACCCTGCCGTCTCTCACACTTTGCGGTGCTTGGAAGAACTTCACGGGGGAACCTGGGGACATGGAACCTGCACACATATAAGGGGCAGGGAAGGCTACTGGATGCACAGGCATTTTCTCTCTGAGGCTGGCAGGAAGAATCCCTGAGGCCCCCCTTGCCACGCTGCGGTTCCCTGCTTCCTACTACCACAGTAGCAACCCCATGAGGACATGCCACCGGGGTCAGTGAAGGAAGAAGACCTAGGTGTGATTCTCTTAGACTATAGCATGATGAAGCTGATCCATCAACCCCAGGACTACCCTCGGGTCTTCTTGTCACTGGAAGTCACATATATTTAAGAAGCCAGTGGCCATTCTGTGAGGACTGCCCTGAGAGAAAGCAATGGTCCCACCTACCTTTCTTCTGTTTGATCCGGAGGAGGTAGAGGGCTGCCATCATCAGGACCACTAGCAAAGCACACACCACTCCCACAGCGATGAAGATGTTGTGGCTGGAGGAATTATTTTCTGAGGACAAAGAAAAAGGACTTCATGTATGCAACTTAGAAACAAAACAATGAAAGCCCACCTCTTTCTCACCAGCTATCCTTAGCTGTGGGCATCTGGCTGGCTCTTCCTAGATGTCTAGGCTTGCTACCCACCTATGCAGGTCACTCAGGAGCAATGCAGAATACACGCTGCTGGCAGTCACAGAAAAAGTAGCTGCAGGACACCAGCAGAAACCATACTCCCTATCTTGAAGAGTAGAAAACCATCCCCTCTCATCCGACATAACAGCAGGACAGATCCACTGGAAACCAAACCAGTGACTGTCAGGTGGAGGGCCAGGGAAGTTGGTAAGAATGAAGACCATGGTGCTGGCACGGGCTCTGTAGAGCACCCAGGGCTTCACACTCTCTGTACCCAGGACCTAACACTTAGCATGTGTTTGTGGCAGGAACTCATGGCAGGGGCCAGGCAGGTCCTAGACCATAGAACAGAGCTGTCAAGAGCAGGTCTCCACGACACAGAAATGTGAACTCAAATAAGTGCCCCAACTAGTCCTCATTCACAGAACCATGTTCCCTTGATGGTTTCCTTTCCTCTATTATTGAGGCCAATACTAATCTCTACCTCATTCTACAACACCCAGGATGACTTGACAAACCACCTGCCCAGCTTTTCATCCCCTCTCAAGGTATTTATTTATTGGCTCCCTATTATGTTTGCATGCTCCGAAGCTACAGGGTTAAGTAAGATAGTCATGGTCCTTACCAACTGAGGAGTGACAAAATCTACTCTTTTCAACATGTCCAAAACAAGCAGATACTCAGAGAGAGACACCGACTTGTCCCATAGCAAGTCAGTAATAGAGCCACTGTAGACACCGATATTTCCTACCTGCAAGTTCTATGCATCCTGTAAAAATCAGGTATGGGTAAAATCAAAGGAGCACACAGCACAGATCTGAGGGTTTTCTGGATCGGCTCTGAAGGATGGGTGAGGAAAAGGCCCCTGTTCTCTTCCCTTCAGAGCTTCTGCTATTTACAAAGCAGCTGTGGTGGTGAGAAGCGATGAGACACAGCCTAAAAGCCAGTGCATGTGATCACTTTCAAAAAGAAGAGCTCTTGATTGACAGCACACTAGAGGGGCTGAGGTGGTAACACTGCTGACATGCTGTCACAGGACAGGGGAGCATGGCTCTGTCCCAGACACACACACCTTGGTCTAGAAATAGTCATGGGAAAGCTGTCGAATGCGAATGGCTGTTTAGGGACATTATGGATGAGGATGCTCTTTGCAGTCCTGGCTCTCCTCAAGTCAAACCAGCAGCATCTGCAGCTGGTAGAGGAGGCACAAGTAAGAACAGAACATAAAGCAGAGGTCCAGAAAGAGTGAGGGGTAGGGAGGGGCCATGGGGACAAAGACAGACGGCAGGATGCAAGCGAAGATCGGCTCTCTTTGGTACACTGTGTCAAAAGACCCAACAAGATAGGAATGAAACTCTTACCAGTGCTGACTCCAGGAGTATGGGAGTGGAGAAGAGGGGCCCACTTTAAATTGTGCTTATGTTTATAGACCTCTATAATAAGCATTATATATGGATTTAACATTAAAAAACAGATAACATCAGGATAGAGTTAAAAAAAAAAAAAAAAAAAAAAGCCAGTCAGTGAGAGTGGAAGCCTCACCAGCGGTGGCATCCACGCCCTGCTCCTTCTGGTGGGCAGAGACCTGCAGGGTATGCTTTTTGATGACCGCTGGGTTCCCATCATGTTCCACCTGGCACGTGAGCACCACGTTCTCTCTATGGCCAGATGTGTTCACCAGCAGCCAGCTTGTCCAGTTATAGGTCCCATCCTGGTTCACTGGGAAAGACTCGGGCTCTTCTATCCGGGATACATTTCCGTTCTCCAGCCAGGTCAGCCGGAGTTTCTTGGGGTAGAACTTCAGCACCTGGCAGGTGACATTCACCTGGTGCCCTGCCACCGTGGGCTGTTGGGTGACATCCAGGTCGGGTGAAACTGAAATAGTACAGGCAGAAGCTCTAATCTTAAGCCACAGAGGAGAGGCTACAGAGTTGAGCCTCTCCTACCACAACAAACACGGGATTGCTAGGCATGCATCAGGTACTCAAACACTGTGGGTCTGAATATAAATGGAATCACTAACCAGAGCACCCAAGACTCAGTAGGTGCCTCATATGGGGACTAGTAGCTACTGTTAGGGTGATAATGAATGAAGTCAATGCATGCAGCTTTTGGCATGGTGTGGGAATGCCAAATAAATGAAAATAGCCGGTAAGGGGGTAGGGAGTGGCTCATACTGGGTGCTCAGCAATTGTAGTTGCTGTTGGTAAAATAAATGCAACTGCGAGCAGGGTTAGTCATAAGGTAATGGTTGCTGTGTGCTTGGGCTAGAATTCAAGGACATCTACCTCGGATGATGTCAGACAAGTTAGCAGTCCCACGGAGAGGGCCTCCTTGCAAGGTGACATGGGCTACCTCGCAGATGACCTGAGAATAAACATCCTTAGTGCTCAGTTCCAGGTTGGCTGTGCTGGAGATGTTGTAGGAGACACTCTCTCCCTTAGGCTCCACGGTGGTCTGGAAGTGGGAGAGTTCCTTCTTATCTTTGAACCACTTCAGGGTGATATTCCGGGGAGAGAAGCCATGAGATTTGCAGGTGAAGCTCACTGTCTGCGAAGGTGTGACCCTGGCTGTTGGGCCGGATACCACGGGTGGAGAAGGTTTGGCTAGAGGAGCATTTATAGACAAGAGATATGATTGTGAAGGCCAAGCAAAGGGTGTGATGGAGTAAGCAACCTGCCTAGATGTCATCATCACTGGAGCACTAGGAGTTGGCCCCAGGGCTTTGTGTACACTAAGCCCATATTCTAATGATAAACTATACCTCCAGCCTGGTGACACTATTCATTACTCTTTGTCCTGATAAAGCTGGGATGGCCATGTCCTTAGCCTTCTGTCTGAAGAGGAAGCAAAGGTTCCATGAAATGATTGAGTCAGACAGTAAGGCCAGGAACTCCAGGCCTGGGGTCTAAGTCTTCTCTGCATTGAGGGTTTCCATGATCAGGGCACACACTCCTAACTGCATTCCTGGAAACTTTGCCAAGGCAGGGAAGATAACTCAGGAAACAGATAGCACTGTAGGACAGCCATGAAGGTGGAACCCAGTGGCTGCTCTGAGCTGTGTACATCTCCTGAGCCACATTGTGAAGTGGGTGGCAATGTTTCTCCTTTCTGGATGCGGTGAGGATGAAATGAAGCCCTGAGGGCTTACTGCCTTGGATGACAGACACACAGAGATGACACTCAAACACGACAGACACACAGATCTGTTCTTGACCCAGGTTTTTATTTTAAAAATCAAAATTTTTAAGTGTGTCTATATGTGAGTGGGTTTCTGAAGAGGCCAGAAAAGGAGGGCACTTTATCCCCTGGAGCAAGGGTTGCAGGTGGTTGTGAGCCACCGGTCATGGGTGCGAGGAGCTGAACTAGGGTCCTTGGCGAGAGAGTACAAGCTCTCTGACCACTGAGAATCTCTCCAGCCCTAGACTTCATTCATAAGTTCTCCCTGTGATAACTTGGGGGTTCACTGAATGGCTTTTCTTCTCTCTAAACAAATCCTAGTAGGTCTTACCTATGCCAAGTCCTATATTTGAAAGGGAGAGGCTAGGATTTCTTCTCTAATCTGGGAGCTTTTGCTTAGGGTTGAAAACAAAGATCACATGTGTGTTGAGAAAGTTAAAGGTGGTTCTTGATCTCTAATTAATTACTAAAGAGACAGCAGTCAGACATTGGACAGCCCCACCAAGCAAGCAGAAACATTTCTGGTCCTGAAAAGGACACATGGGTGATTAGGAGAGAAGTGATGTCCCTTGGGTAGTAAACCAAATTGCTCATTATCACCCAGCACCATTTCCAGACAGCAAATGCCACTTTTCCATTTGTGAACACATAACTTGCTCCCTGATATCCACCTAATATGCTGAGAGCACAGAAAGGGATGTGTCACTTGAAGAAATCATATCATCAAGATACCAGCAGCTCTAAGATCCTAAAGTGGTGAAGGACTGCAGAGCCATCCTTCCGACTCCAGGAACTCCCTGTGCTCAAATCTAAAAACCACAAATGTAAAATATTGTTGAAAAAGCTGCATCTGTACCGAATAGTGGCAGATTTTTTTTTGTCACTATTCCCTAAACAACACATAGAACAACTATTTACATACCATTTGCATCATATCGGTATTATAAGAAATCCAGAGATGCCTTAAAATAGACAGCAGGATGTGTGTAGGATACACGCAAATCTTCCCCATCTTGGATGAGGGCCTTGAACATTTTTGAATTTGGGTATCCCATGGGTACTGAGAAACAACTGAAGTCGCCATCTATTGAGTTCTTGGGAGTCTGACACTGGTTCTTGGGAGTCTGACACTGGTTGCTCCCTCTGCGCTCTCCAGCCCATAAGGGGTTAACTAGGATAAACTCGTTCTGTTGGACAAGGTTCAGAATAGTGTGACTAGCCAAGGCACATAGAGAGTGAGACTCATCTATTCAGATGATTAGTATTTAAATGAAGCCACAATCATTGTGGCTCTTTTCTTTTTTGTAATAATCCCCACTCACTCAGGCCCTGAGTTAGGACAGCAGCTTCAAAACCCCAAAAGGGTCACAGGTGTTTCATCCAGACAGGACATTTAGAAAGCTTGGAGCACTGAGAAAGATGCTGTGATATTTGGGGGTCATCAAGGCAGAGAGGGTCTGTGCAAATGATGGAGGATTTAATTGGCTCTCTTCAGACATAGATGTATGTAAATCAGGAAGGTCCCTCTCCTAGGGGTCTGAGCAGGGCTGTTGGGACTATGTGGGATGCATCTCCAGTTCTCTTGGGCCAGCTACTGGACCCAGAGAGCACATGCTATTTGGAAGCATAAAGGGTTTTGAGCACCAGTTTCAAGGGAGAAACTTTGCTATGGAAAAATAAAAGCCATAGCTTTTTTCCCTGTGGTTTCAGGACATGTATCTCAGTCTGGCTGTGAATCTTCAGGTACAAGCTGTAGAGATGGATCTGAAGATAAGAGCGTGTGCTGAGCAAGTATGAGGACCTGAGCCCAACTCCTTGGAATCCATGTTCCAAGGGCAGCACATGATGCTATGTGCCTATGGCCCCAGTGCTGTGAGAGTGGAATGGACACAGAAGGATTATGGGGGCCTCTTGGCCACCAGCCTAGCTCCAGGATCAGTGAGAGACCCTATCTCAAGGCAGAAAGTAATATAATAGGACACTAAACATTCTCCTAGGTCCTCTGTTCATGCACATGTAGAAATGACAACACACACACACACACACACACACACACACTTCAGATCCATGTCAATCTAATTACAGCAGAATTCCTAGGGTAGATATGAGGTGTGTGATATTTTTCAGTTTCTTGGATGAGTCATACAAGCAGACAGATGGAAAGCCACCAACTCATCACAAACCCACCAACCCTTGAGGCTTGGGAAGGAAAAGTGGTCCACCCAAGGTCACATGGAAACAGATCAACACAGTTGCCACTATTCTAAGTGTATGAAATGATGTCATTGCTTCAGTCCTGACCATGTACTCTGGGAGAGTGTCATGGACAGATGAAGTCAATAAGGTGCTATGCTGAGGAGTTCATCCCAGTACACAGGCAAGGGAGTAGCTAATCTGGGATATAGTTCTGTCCCCTGTCCTCTTGGTCACTGTACTTCTGATGCTCAGTAATGACCCTGATACCCCATCTAGGACTTTGTTACCATCTTGATGCTCAGAGAACCCAGAATGAGGTCATTACTGTTGTCATTTACAGAATGAGAAACGGAGGACCTGACAGAAGCCAAGCCTTGCTCCAGACATCAAGGTCTTGGGCAATTCCTCATGGCTTCCTAAGGGGGCCAATGTCCTAAGAAACCCCGGAAGGTGGACACTCACAGATCTGGTTTGAGGGTAAAATGCTATAAGGATGTGACATGAGGCAGGAAGCCGCTTGCTAGTCATAGCTGCCCAGGCAGGTGACACATACCTGGGAATTTTAGTGTCTTTGTCATACCTACAAAGTAAGGACAAGCTACCTGCCGTGCTTCTGGGCAGGGGCAGATGCTGAGAACTGGAGGGAAAAGTGGTAACAGCCACACAAATTAAAATGAACGCACTACATGATGTAATAGGACCTCTTGTAGTGGGAATCTAGACGGGTGAGAAGAGCCATCCAGGGCAGTATTATTTTTAAAGTCCACAGGTGGGAAGATCTGAACTATCTACCAATAGGCAACTACAATAAATTGTGTGATTTCTAGATGCTGGAGTAAAATGCAGCCATTTACACAACGGCTTTTTATGTCCTGGTATGGAATAAGGACTTAAATGACATTTGGGAGAGGTTTTTCCCAAAAGGCCTTGGGCTCTGAATGGAAGGGGTACCCCGAATCTTTGTGAAAAGTGATGTGTGGAAAGGCTGCCTTTCCTAAAGGCTCAGCGTTTCCTCGGCACCTCCTGTGTACTTGGCTCACCTGTGGAGATGCTCAGTGCCTGAGCAGCAGGAGCCTGGCTGGGATCTGCATTCTGGTCTGTACTCTGGCCCTCTCTGGTACCATGGCCCGTGTGTAAGGAGAACAGAGGGCTGTGGGGGGGATGCAGGTGCAGATGCTCTCCTACTCGCTGGCAATGGAGCGGTGAGCATGGAACTGGCCTTGGCTTCCCTGACCCACTGAAGGTGGAGGTCGTGTCATGACCACGCTCTCCTTGCACCACGGTGAGCCACACTCACAGGATGGGGATGCAGTTCTCTGACTGCTGCTGCGCATCATGGGATGAAGAAGACACAGGCTTACTTACCAAGTACATAGAGCTCTGTTCCTCCTCCAGATTGAAATTCCTTATCAGATTCTGATCTAAGGAGCTTCACACAGTAGTAGGTGCCGGCGTCTGCTGGGGTGACATTACTGATAGTGATGGTGAAGTCCAAGTTGTTTCTCTTAGTGGTATCTGTAACATTTTTAATGCGAGGAACCTTGTCTCCTATGAAACCGAAGAATAGATGCCGGTTTTGCTCTCTTCCTTTGAACCATTTAATGGGTCCCACGGGAAGCAGGGAGGTCACAGTGCAGTTCAGAATGGCTGTGTCCCCAGCAGCAACAGACACTGACTTCTCAGGCTGAATCACCTTCAGGTCCTGTTCTGTGACTCCTGGAAAGAAAGATGGCAGTAATGAGTCACCTTAAGGGATCCATCCGTAAGTTCAAGTTCACCAGTGATTTTCATTGGCTGAGCACACACAATGGTTTGGAGTTCAGCACACTGCATGTGTTGTCATGTTTAATCCCCATGTGCGCCTATAACTCAGGACTAATAAGAAAGAAAACTAAGGCACAGAGAAACATAGCTTAGTGCAGCAGAGTGCCCAAGCCTTTTATGGAAGTGTCATGTCTGATCTGGGCTCTGGAATTTAAAATAAATCTGTCAGGTAGCCTGGACTCCTCACCACCGAGGGAACAAACTCAGCAGACCCCAATGTGTGGTGCTTTTCAAAGAGGTAGATTCTGTGCTAGACAGGAGTCCTGAGCAGACCAGCTTCTCTCTGGTGGTCGGATAGCAGAGAACTCGGGACCTAGGAGGGGCTCATTAGCGTATGGCAGCATCACTGGGAACCACCAGTGCATTGTAAGAGAAGACCTGGGTGCTCACCCACTGCCAAGAGTGGTAGGGCTGTGAGTGTGGCTTCAGCTTGGGCTTTCTATGCCTTCATTTCTTCTTCTGTCAAATGTTTACCATGAGCCCATCTTCATGTACTTCTGAGGAACAAGCAAACTAAGGCCGGTGAACATGTTTAAAGACAGCATCTGGGGCTGAAGGATTAAACCCCTTGCCACCCAAGTATAGTGACTCAACTACCTTCCTAGATGATGGTTTGCCAAACGTGTGGATGTGGAACATGAGCATTTGGACACAGCATTAGAGACAGCGTGATCCAGGGAGGATGAGGAGGAGGGGCAGGCCAGGAACAGTGGTCAGGTGACCTTGGTCCGCAGCTGAACTCCCCACTGGCTTCTAATGTGACTTGTCTAATATTTAGGGCTATAGCAGGATCCTTGGGCAGCCCCTCTTATGCTGAGCCAGGAAAAGAGATGCTATATGTTTGCTACCAGCCCGTGGCCTGATCCTGCTCCGCTGGTGAGGGGAGAGAGCTTAAGGCAGAGGGGTCCACAGATCTGTTCTGCTGTCACTGTAGGCACCCAGAGCCCTGGCATAGGCTCAGGTGCTGTCCTCAGTTGCTCACTGTCCTGTCTCATTCTCTTGCCCAGCCAGGGCCCCCCTTCAGATCCACTTTCCATAGCACATATGATCCGAATCTGCAAGGACCAGCCTAGGCACAGTTTGATTCTCACACTACAGGAGAAGAAATGAGAACTGTAGAAAGCTGGGACTCAGGTAGCATCAGCCAGTCTAGAAGGAGTAGGGCTAGTGGCCAGGCAAGTGACAGACACAAGGAGGGAACAGGCTTGAAGAGGCAGGAAGCCTCCTAAGGGCATCAGTGACATCACCAGCTACTGCCAATGGCAGGGAAGCCATGAGCATTCCTGGGTCACAGCTAACTACGGGAGACTGGTTGAACTGGAACTACCATATGCAGAAAGCACAGGCCTGGGCGAGAACAGGCCCTCTTTGCCAGCTCGTGTTCATGAGTGGACTCCCATCCAATCAGGCATAAGCAGGAGACCAGTATCTACCTTCTGCTTTAACATGGAGATTGTTCATGACACATGTATAAGCTCCTGCTGTATACCTGCCAGTTAAATAAAGATCTAAACTCTATCGTATCACATTGTGATATTCTTCATATATCTGACTTGCTGCTGACTGTTACTTTCCTCACAATCAGCCTGGTGGATCCACTAGAGACCATTGTCTATCTTCCTGCCTGGTACATACTATGTCCTCAATAGAAATAGGCTGGAGAGGATCTCTGTGATTTCCAACCCAGCCCCGAAGTCCTGGTCCACAAAACACATATGTGCTGAAGGAACACACTGATAAACTGAGGATACTTTCTCAGGAGTTTTATTTGCCCTGTGATTGGCAAAACCCAGAGCCTCTTCCTTCATCTGATGTGTGGAGCTAACACTGGCTATCCAGGAGCTGGTGCTCCGTTATCATTATCCTCAGCCTCCACAGCGCATAGAACTGTGAGTCAGCGGTTGATGAGGGAGCTACGCTCAGCTCACGGGGAACTTGGGAATGGGGCGCTGACAAGTTGGAGCAGGGCTATTCTTGTGGTGCAGCCAGAGGCCTGTAATCACACCCCAGGCAGGTGACAATAAAATGGAGCTGGGGAGGGCTGGCTCCTCCCCCCTTAACCCCCTCTTTTTTTTTTTTTTTAGCTCCTCTGGAGATCTCAACCAACTGCAGGCAGATTTAGGCAGCTTAATTAATTAGCTAGTGTTTCTAAAGCGTTTGAAGAATTTTAAAAGTGTGATGTAAGTGCCAAACATTATTTTAATCTCTGTGTGTATTTTCCAACAGGGTTTTTTTTTCTTCCTTTTATTTTTGCTTGCTTGCTTGCTTTTCTTTTGCTCTGCAGGTTCTGTTCTGGGAACTGAGCTTGTTAAAATTCCCTCCTGTGGGCCAGGCCTGGGGTCATCACGCTGACATTGCCAATGAAACCATGTCCTGCTCTCTTTGGCCTCCTGGCAGAGAGCGCAACCGTGCTGGGGCTCAGACCAGACAGTACCCCTGTGGGTGTCAGTCACACAGTGCTGCTGGTGGCAGTGGGGAGCAGTTAGGCAGGCAGGGTGAAAGCTGCTCACCAGTGTGTGCTAGGCACTTGGAGTGTACCCAATCAGGTAGGTCTCCCCATAAGGGAGAAAACGTGGGGAAACACCCAAAGGGCAAAGGTCAGGGATGAGGATGTGGATGACAGCTGATCCCACAGGTGAATTATAGGCAGTCATAGCAAACTGTGATAATAGAACATTTTCCATGGCACAGTTTAAAATAACATGGTAGCTATGCAGAAACAAACAACAAAACCCCAAACTTTTGCAAAGCATTTAAAAGAGTCAAAAAGTCTAAACACCAAACAATAATATTGGGGCTAGAAAGATGGTTCAGAGGCTGAGGAGGTACTGATCTTTCAGAGAATCTGGATTTGGTTCCCAGCACCCACACAGAGGCTCACAGTCACCGGAAATTCCCGGGGGATCTGATGTCTCCTTCTGGGAGTTGCACTGGTACACACATACCCTCCCCTCATATATACATAGTTTAAAATAAATCTTTTGAAAAGCCTCATATAATATTATCAAAGATCACTACTGTCAACATTTTGATGAACTGTAGTTAAGTAAGTGACTAAAAACGCCATAAATTCACACCTTCCAGAAACTAAGGACACTCGCAAACACTTTGCATTCACTTGGGCATTCTTAGAGCAGTTGGAAACTGAGGATACCATATCCAAGGAAAGGAGACCACTGATCCCACTGTGAAGCCATCTGATGCCTAAATCCACGGCTGCACAGAATCACAACAAAATATGCTGACCCTCAGGGTTTTTGAGTGACATTCTGTTTGAACACAAACCTTGAGTTTCAAGGGGGAAAAGATTATAAAAGAGTTAAGAATTGTCAGAGATTCCTTCTTCGTGGCATGGGGTTTGCTCCTGTTTGTATGGCCTGTTTCCAGCTCCTGTGTGAAAGTCCAAGGAAGCCCATATTTTTAGTGTGACTGACTGGGGTTCTGTGAAGTGTAACTGTTTAGAAACAACCTGAGGGTTTCTCCAAAGGATACAACAGCCCTTGAACTGTGGATCTAAATTTGATAAAGCTGCCTTTGCTTTTTTAATTTCCACCTTGGATAGTTTTCAGATTTTCTAGGTTGGATGAACATTAAGTAACACATACAGGTGTGAGGTATAACTTGGAAAGAGCACTTGCCCACATGTGTGAGGCTCAGCACCAGCCTCACTACTCCAAAAGAGCACATACAAGGTCTCACTGTGTTTGAAGAACAGGTAACAAGCATGTTCCATATGTGTCTGTTTGAATGAACTTCTCTGCTACAATTCGGTCCATTTTGCTTATGGCTGTGTCTCCAGCTCGTGATCACTGTGCTTGTGACAGAGCAGATGCTCCATACACATCTGCTGATGGACTGAGAAGCCACATGTCCAGAGAAAGGGGCCTGGATCCATAAAATCAGACGTCCATGTGCTAGGGCTCCATGCAGGGGGGTGTGGGGGTGTCGCTTTCCTATCACTTTACAGTAAGTACTACATTGAATATATTAGTCTTTCTTTCATAGCTAATGTTTAATGCTTTGGAGAAAGGATACAAATAATCAGGAGAACATGAGCGTGTTTCTAGGGAGGGGTAACTACCTTGTGTGCTTGTTGCTGTGGGAGGCAGTGATGAATCATGGGATCCCCATGGACTGAGGGCTACATGGCTGTCTGTGGTATACTAGTCACAAAGTCAGCTTTTGAAGAAGTCATGTAAGTGAATACATTCAGAATCCAATCCATAGGATAAACAGCCCCTCATGGCTACTCTGATTACATCTTCTACCCCGCCTCACCCCAGTCTTTTTTCCCCACGTACTGGCCAAATGTCAATGCTTAACCAGTATGCTAAACCTACCAAGCTATGCAATAAGGTGGGGCTGAGAGCTGACTAATGAGCTGAGAAACACATACTCCACTTTAAAAACCAGTAATATTCGTGGGTAGCTTTGACGATGAAGAAAAAATGAAAATGGTTTTTATAAGAATTGAATAAAAAGAAACTGTGCTCTTTCTAATGAAAAAACCAAATCCACTTAAGAAGTGAAACTAAGGCAGAGGGCAGGGCCTAGCAATGCTGCAGGGTGAGTTTCCCCAAAGCCTCATCCCTAGAATAGTCCATAGCAACAGCGCAGGGCGCCAGGTCCCAGAAAGCCCAACAACCCTAGCCTTCT
The DNA here is from genome assembly GCA_004025045.1 of Sigmodon hispidus. NCBI lineage: Eukaryota > Metazoa > Chordata > Mammalia > Rodentia > Cricetidae > Sigmodon > Sigmodon hispidus. The sequence continues at coordinate 220,138 of PVIH01000507.1, forward strand.
GCACAACAACAGGACACTCCTTCCTCACCATCAGCATCTGTGGGTCATCACTTGCACACTAGCACGTGGCAGTGGTCATCTTCATTGTTAACTTGACTAGATTTAGAATCCAGTAGGAGAGTTAGAAGGCAGACCTCCAGTGTGTCTGTGAGGACATGCCCAGGCAGAATTCACCCAGGAGCAAGGCTAATCCTATATGTGGATAGACAACCCCCATGGGTTAGGAACTCCAAAGGAATGAAGAGGGCGGGGCATAGAACCAGTCAGGAGGCAGCATTGCTTTGTTTCTGTCTGCTGTGGCAGTTCCTCAATCCTACATAGCCACTGCCATGACGTTCTTCTACCCAGAGCACAGGGACAAGTGACCATGGACCTAATTCTTTGACACCATTGGCTGAAATAATTCTTTCCTCCTTCCACATTATTCTCAGATATTCTGCAATGTGAACTTAATCAACATACACAGTGGTGATATATTGTATATTTAATAAAATATATCTGCAATAATGCCAAATCTCATACCCTCTGGTTGTGACTTGGTGGCTGGGTAGAAAAGCCTCTTGTACCAGTATTAGTACAATGAGAAATAAAGGGTTGGGGTGTGGTGGAGTGCTTCATAGCATGCAACGTGGATTTAATGCCCAGCATCACACACACACACACACACACACACACACACACACACACACACACACACAGATGATATGTGAACACAAGCATGCTAAGCATATGTAAAAGAATACATATATACTGAGGGCAGATGCAAGTGTGGGATATACATAAGAGTGCAAAGCACAAACATCCACACATTTATTGGGTGGGTATATAAGATTCTGGGTAGAAACAAAGCAAGGTGCCATGCAAAAATTGGATGTATGTGTGCAGGGACATGTTGGAGTGCATCACTGGAGTGTGTTCAGAAGGGAGTGTGATGAGTGAGTAAATAGTGGATCGTGGTATGAACCACAGGAAGAGCGTCTGAACTGGGGGTTGTCTGTGGGGAATGTCGGAGGGTGAGTGAGGGTGTACATGGGGAAGGTAACTGCAAAAGCATGTGTGTATGGTAGGTACACATAGGTGTGTGTGTGTGTGTGTGTGTGTGTGTGTGTGTGTAGGCAGTAGTGTATGTGTACTGTACTATGAGCAGGAGTACACAGAGGTTACTTTTATGAACATACTGTGTATCCATGTATTCATGTTTGCCACCTCTATGGTCAGATGGGAACAGGCCTGGCTCAGATGAAGCTATGAAACATGAGATTCTTCAGTGACCGCGGTCAGAGGAGGAAGGAGCAGGAGGAATACTGTCACCAGCACTGTCAAATACTACATAGTGCTGAGCCTAGGTTTCTGCCCTGGAGCACAGGACTAACCTCCAGAGAGTCCCTAACGCCGGGTTCTAGAGGAGGCTGCCTCTGTATAGAGTTGCATGGCCCCTGTGGTTCCCAAGTTAGGAGCTTAGGGCTCCAAAAACTGTGTTTGGCCAGTGGTTTTCCTCTGAATGATTCATCTCTTCCCGCCTACAAAGGTTCCTCCACTGGCAGGGCCTGCCCTAGAGGCCACAGGAAAATGAGGAAGTTGGGCTTTATCCTCCAGTAGCTTACTCTGGGGGCACCAGGAACACACAGAATGAACACACATCAGTTGATAAGGGTCATGAAGGGAAACTTGGGGGACCTTGGCAAGGGGCTGAATCCAGCCAGGAAGACTTCCTGAAGTTGGTAGTCCCTGAGCCAGGTCTTGAAGCTGAGGCCAGGTAAAAACAGCTGTTCCTGGAGAAACCATATGAGTGAAGACACGGAGGTGAGGCAAGGGCCCTGCAGTTGGGGACCAGAGCAGAAAGAGTCTTTGGGAATGCAGCCACAAACTGGGATGGGCCAACCTAGAATTTTGGAGGATGGCTTCCAATACACATTTGTGCGGCAAACCATCACTGAACTTTTTGCTGTCACCACTGGACAGAGCACTGAGTAGACATGTCCAGCTGGTGCAGTAGGCAACACTCACCCTAAAGCATCATAGTCAGAGATAGGAGGCCCAGTCAGCAGGAAGAGCTTCCAATTTATCTGCAGGCAACTCTGAGGAGTGGGCCTTGGGCCACATCCCTGGTGGCCTTTCTGTGAGGCGGCAAACTCCTAAGGTACCCAGACAGTGCCAACCTCTGGCTTGGGGTTAGAGGCTTGTATGTCTTATCCCCAGAGGGGTGACTTGGCAAAGCAGCTTTCCTCATCTGTAGGCAGGGATCCAGTTCTGCTCCTACTTGAAAACACATGTTTAGTGGTGGAGAGCTGAGTGGAGAACCACGTGGCTTCTCACCCCCTCTCGAAGGCTGCACACTCCACCCATTAGCAAATCCTGCTGGCTCAAATCCCAAGCTGTGGATGGACTCTGTCTTCCCACCCCCACTACCCTCACTGTACTCCACCCCAGTGGCCTCCCGGTCACCACTTCATCTCTCCACAAGCTTCCATAGTCAAGGCAGCCTCTAGGCTTCAATCAGAGGCACCTCCCTTTGCTCTCTGCTGAGGCCCCACTACACCCAGGATCCTCACAGTGCCCCCCAGGCCCCTATGCCCTTGCTCTTTGGCAGTCATTCCAGATTCTCCGATAACCCCAGAGCCTCGGCATGTGCCATCCCGTCTGTCCATCTGCTCATTCCTTAGATGTCTACATGCATGGCTTGTCCCTTCATGCAGGCCTATCTGGACTCCCTTTGCCCCTGCATGAAATGGTACTTCCCACACTTTGCTCTGATTAATTCTTCTATGTATCACCTACTACTTAACACACTGCACATTAACTTCATGTTCCTAGTGTCTGATTCTCTGCCTTGGACTGACTTATAAGCACTCTGAGAGCGGAGACTCAGTTTGATTCCTAGGCTTACAGCAGTACCTAGCATTTGCTAACAGTTATGTTTTGGTTTGGATTCTCATTGATAAGAGAGCCCAGTTAGCATCCAAAGCACCACAGTCTTCTGCTTCCGCTGTAAATGAGGACGGTGTTGATACTAGGCTTATGGCACAGACAGAAGGGGTCAGCATACTTAAGGGGCTCAGCACCACACCCAGGAGAGCAGTGCTCGGTGCAGGCGGTGACTCCCATGTATCTGGGTGTTTAGCGGGGAAGCAGAGAGCAGATGACACGTCCTTCAGCTGGAGGGCCTACAGAGTCTCTCTGCCCTGACATACATAAAGCCACCAAGCAGACTGCACACACAGGGCCAGTGGCCTGAGGAGCAGCAGCTGGGTCAGACAGAACTTGAAGGTGACAAAGCAATGCTTGTGGCCTGGCTGTGTTTGCCCAGTGGCTGGAAAGGGAAAAACAAAACAAAACTGCAAACATATGTGTACTGTGAGTGCCCCCTGAACTGTGATGGACCTCTGGGGACCAGAAGTAGCTGAGAGAGGTTGAAGTCATTACTGTCACAGTCACTGGAGTGGTGCCTCAGCAACCTAAGAGCCGTCTTCCCATCCGGAAGTGAGGGTGGAGGTTAGGAACCCACTGGCCGCCTCCCAAATTCCAGTCCTGACTTGCTCTGAAACAAGCATCATGCTGCCCAGCATTGCTCCTAGGGCAATGGACAGACGATAGCCCCATACAATAACAGCTGCTGCCACCGGCCCTTCCTCCATAGAAGAACACGGAGCCCTCAAACCTGAGAGCTGGCACCACGCTATGCTGGGACTTCTCTCCTGCTTGGGCTTCTGCATTCTTGGGCTGCCACAGATATGTGTGCATTCTCCTGGACAGGGCTAAAGGCCTTCCTAAAAGCAACATGCACCTATTAAACATTATCTGGTATCGTGGTAACTATGCACTGAGCCAGCAGAAGACAGTCTCTGGGTGGGATTTCTCCCCAGCTAAGCTGATGTGATTCACTGATTCCTTTCATAGAGCTTTTCCAGCTCGGCTCTTCGTTCCCTTAACCCTTCACAGCCTCAGGAAGAGTGAGAATTGGTTAAAGATAGCAGACAGGGAAATCAGGGTACCAAGCAGGAAAGGAGACGTGTGTTCTGCGTCAGCCAGGAATTCAGGAATGGGTACACAGAGGGTGCCTGCCACATGGTTTCCTGTGTCAAAGAAGAAGCTGGCCAGGGTACCACAGCTGGACAGACCTGTTAAAGCCTCTTCTTCAAAGGGAAAACTCAATGAAGTGTGGGGCTCCACCTGCCTTTTGGAGCCCCAAAGCACATGGTAAGGCTAGGCAATACAATACCTAAAGATCACTAATGCAGGACAGAACAAGGTAGGACTCAAGCTGGAGCCTCTGCAGGGACCCAGTAAGACAAAGCCATCACCAATGGACTCCAGAGTACCATGGGGACAAGGAGAACGGAAACGTGATCAAGGCCATGGGGGTGTGGGGTGGGGTCTCCTCACTCACCCCTTCTGTCCATCTTCACCAGACTGCCTAACTGGGTGCCTTGGCGAGTCACGGGAATGGGGTCCCCCAACAATGCTTGGCCTGTGAGGTCACTATCACTGTGCAGTCTGAAGTGGTGGGGGGCTGTGCAGAGGAATGTAAATACCAGTTCTGGGGCTGCTCGGCTGCCTCCTATCAGGCACTGAGTGAGTTTCTTGGGATTTCAGCATGTCGGGAGAGATTTGTAGCATAGTCATGGCCTGGACACAGGAGGAGGGGCTTGGTGGTGGGAGGAGGGGCTTGGTGGCAGCTGGAGAAGTAGTCTTTGCCTGTGCTGTGCGGCCCCATGGCTCCCAGACCGGCTCCTCTAAAAAGGGATTTTCATATTCGTGATGTCCCTCTACTTCACTAATGTAGATACCCACCCACCGCAGGTCAGGTCCTGGGCTAAGGGCTCAGTATGTCCAGTGTCACTGTGCTAAGGGCTCAGTATGCCCAGGTTCACTGTCTCTACCCTTATAGCCTGTATCCTAGCTGGAAGAAATGAGTGAAAGAATGAAACAAGCAAACATAGATAGAATTGGCCTGATGACAATATACCATTTGTTCACTTGGCCTTGGTTTATTTTCTCAATAGAATGCCAGCACCATGAGGGCAGGGGCTGTGCCTACCCTATTCACATCTCCATAGACCTGAACCACACAGCAGCTGTTCAACCCACTGGCCCCTATCACATGCTCAACAATACTGCACACAAAGAATTAAAATCACCCTACTAAGGACAACACAGCAATCAAGAGTAAACTAACCATGGCTTGGGTTCTAGCTGGCTGAGTGGTTTGGAAGGTGTCCCACTTGGCTTTTGGGAGCCTCAGTCTTCTCATCCACGAAATGGGTCAAATCTATACTTTTGGCTCCCTGTGAGGATCAAACAACAGAGCAAGGGAAGACATGCAACCTGAGCATCCATCAGGAATGGTCATGTCCAACACTCATCACCCAAGAAGGCCAGGGAAAGTAGGAATGGCAGAAAGGTATCGAGGCTAAAGGCCATTAGATCATTCCTTCTCATTATGCACATGTCTGAATTTTCCAAAAATGGAAAAATATGGCAAGACAACATGTGTTCTGTGCCAAGGACAGGTACACTAAGCATTCTCTGTCACCTTATGTTTCCATTTCTGGAACAAGCAATGGCTGTATAGTCCTGATATGGACATCACTTATCTAGCCATTTCCCCCAGCAGCTGTTCACTCCAGATCCAATCTCCTCCAAACCCAGCACTGAATGTCCTCAGCTACTGAAGATCTGCAGCTTCAGAGCCCCAAATGGATGTGCCAGGAAATCCTGCTGGCACCAAAGACCATGCTCTATGTTTTCCACATCTGCCTCTGCTGTTCCACATCTTCCTGGACCAAAAGCTTGGCAAGTTACTCGACAGGGAAGACCCATCCTGCTAGAATTCCAGGAACCCCGAGTGAACAAGAAAACAGCATCAACCATCATAATAAACAGACCCCTCTCCAGTACATGGATGGAAGCACATTTTGGAAACATCTGCCGTCCTCATCTCTTGGAGGATACACCGATCAATAAAACTATACGAGATGTCCCAAGAGAGCAAGGTGCCAGAAGTCCCAGTCATCAGCCTCCATACTTGTCAAGCAAAGCAAGGAGATATCTAAAGCATGGTGGAGGCCAGGATCTGAAGCCTAGGCTGATTGATCTGGGTGGCCATCTGATGCAGACACCTTGCTGAGCCATCATCCCCTCAGTGGGTTAAATGATCGGTCATCAATGGTGCATCCTCCAGGGTAGCTCTGAGACCCACTAGGATCACACATAGTAGGATCACACACAGTCACACAGAAGCCAGGATTATGATTATTTTTAGCATTTTCTCACTGAATTCAGCATCCTGTCAGAGCTTTGGCTTTCATAACAGAAATGCCCAACCATATTTTAAAAGTGCCAGCCTGTATGGAAGGAGTCCTGAGCTCTCCCTCCTGGGCCTGGCCTGACCTGATTTTGCATCTGGAGACCTGTGCTAAGGTCAGTTGGCCCTCCATCCCATAGCACATGGAGAAGCTCTTAGGCCCCTCTGGCTTTCCAGGGCTGGGAAACCACAATTCCTGACATTGAGTCCAGAGGGAGACACCTAGAGTCAGGTTGGGTCCAGAGCTTATTGGCACTAACAAGGCAATTAGATCACAGTGCTGGTTTCCTCACAACCTGTCCATCCCCCAGGAGAAAGCTTCAGGGGAAAAGAGATCACTGAGTCATACTGACATTTACTTATTCCCGGTCCTTGTCTTCAGAGTGCCCACTATGTGCAGGAGCCATGCTAGAGTGATTGCTTTACAAAAATCCATCCCAGCGTTATATATGAGCAAGTCAAACAGGATGAAACACTGGCTGCATGATCACTAACAGGTACCAGGGCAAGCAAGTCAAAAAGCATAAAGCAGTGATTGCCTGATGGCTTACAGACACACCAAGCATGCTTCAAGCACCATCTGAATTTGCATTAATTGACTTATTCCTTGAGAAAGAGCCGATAATGACATCTCTCATTTATAGAGGAGAGAAAAGGAGACCCAGAGAAGTTAGCAAATTGTCCAAGTAGGTGGCAGGGCCAGGCCTGTCTCCTAGGGGCTCCTGACACTCTTGTGTGTACATGGTGAGGCTAATAGTCTGTGAGGCTGCAGAGGTAATCTGAGAGTTAAACATGCAATGCACACACTCACCAAACAAAGAAGTAATAAGTAGCCTCAGAGAGGAACAGATAAAATCACACGAGAGGGTCAGAGGAGTGAGCTCCTTGAAGTGGGAGGCATGTAGAGTGAGCCTGGAAGGGTGAGGGGTCAGACAAAGGGAGGCCAGGAAGTACGGGAAAGGTCATTTCTGAAGGAACAGCTGGAGCAAAAAAAAAGAGAGATAAGAGGCTAGCTGGCGGCATGGATTTGTCCAAGAGCCAAACTGGGTTAGGTTGCATGTTAACAGATATCGTACAAATCAAATGCCTCTCTTTTATTCATGTGGTGGGATAGCCCTAGAACAGACTGGGATTCCCCTAGTCTCTGGGGTATGTGTGAGCGGCCAGCTAGGCTTCAGTCTGCAGTGAAGAAGCCCTGTGACCTCACAGCATAAGAACACATGGAAAACATGTAGGAACTGAGGTCTGGTGGGGGACACCCAGTCTCTGATGTTACCCCCAGCCCCAGGGACTTTGGTTCACAGGATCAGCAGTTTTGAGCTGGGGAGTGACACAGTGACATGGCCAGAGCTGTCTGCACAGCCAGGAGTCTGAGCATGTTAAAGAAGGTCCTCTTCCATCAGCCCATGCTGATAAATAACAGATACCCTGTCACACGCAGACTGTGCAAGCAGTGAGGTGCTGCATGTGGACCCACTCAGCACTCTCAGACTCCTTTCCTTTCGCCCACTGTTCTCCATCTGTTGCAAAGGGCAAGATGCAGGGAGGAGCATTCTAGCGCTGGAGATCCCACAGCTCACCAACCCAGATGGGGCCGCTTGTTCAAGCCACATCACTCCCCAGGTATTGTCATCTGTGAAGCCAAGAGGCTGCCAGCTCCACACTCGGTGGGCTTCAGGGAGCCTCGACCAAGAGCTCTTGCTCACGGAAGCCTTCCCATAATTCTCCAGCTAAGCCTCAGGTGGCTCTTCTTACCCCACCAGTGTGGACTGCATGCTCCTAGTCATTTATTCCTCCCACCAGAAGCTGTATTCAGAATTCTGGCACCTGGGACAAGTTTTGGACTCAGTTTTCCTCATCTGTACATCACTAGTAAAAGCCAAATGGCACACTGCCGGTAAATGGGATTGTGCAGACGAAGCGCCAGGCCTGGAATGCGGTTAGCAACTTAAACATGGGTTCTCCTCCCTCATCAACACACAATTCAAGTCAAAACATCTTACAGACCCAGTGACTGCAAGCAAAGAATATTCAGCCCATGTGTCCCCAAGGGATGGGGGCAGGGAAAATGAATGGTCACAAAATATCCAGAGAACACCAAGTCTTCAAAGAACCTTCCAAAAACCTCTGCACATTGAGCATCACTGCTAGCCTCCACTCCACCCCCTTTTCCTATGAAAGAGGAAGTGAGAAGAGCTATGGGCCTGAGGAACACGCAGGGGAACCACCAGCATACTGTCTGTCTACCCAACAGTGGCAGGTTCCCTGGAGGAGCCCACTGGCCCTCATAGCTGGAACCTCCACCTCCCTCAGCCATCCCCTGTAGAGCTAAGGAGTCCATCCAATCACTTAGGCACAGTCAGAGCCAGGTGAGCATCCTGAAGCTCACTGTGAGGACTGTCCCCGGCTCTTTCAGAATAGCAAGGCTGGCCCTACACAGGCTGCAAGAACCCACAGCAGTGATGACTTCACCGGAGTCTTTTTAGAATTTTCCTTCGGCATCATTGGTGTCAAGTGCAATCTTTAGAAACTTCCTCTCCTGCCTCCCGGAGGCAATAATTCACATGACCAGCTCCCTTCACCCAAGCAGTGATCTTGTGAAGCCCAGCAATCACATGACACCGCCCAGGATGACAGTTCTGCCAGAGACAGCAGTCATTCTACCCAAAGCTGTCTTTTCTAAGCTGACATTTGGGTTTCTTGCTCAAACAAATCCATTTTCCTAGAAAACTGGACAACTGTCTTCTACCTGCCTATCTAGCTTCCCTCTTCTTTGCTGTAAATCCCACGACTGAACAAGGGATGCTGAGGCCAGCCAGGGCTGAAGTCCCCTCCCATAGGTAAACCGTGAATTTGGTGCTGAGCCCCAGTGGCCTAAGTGTGTAGGTTGCTGGAAGGCTGTAGCTCAATGGCCATACACCACCCCTTCCTCACCAAGAATCTCATTCTCACCTCTGAAGACTTACACTATGAAATTAACCTATGTCACCCCACTATTCCTACCTTTTCGGGTTATTGATGCTGAGTGGATTAGGACTGAAAGTCCATCTTTACCATTTTATAGGTGAGGGTAGGGAAGGGGGTAGATAAGAAAGGCGTTGCCATTCCCTGAGCCAGTGTTCAGGAAGGGCAGACTGCAGGGATGAACACTTGTTAACCATCACCCCTCTGCCAGGGACTGAACCATAGGGCCTGGTCAGAAAGAGGTCTACAGTAAGCATTTAGATATTAATCTGAGCCCAGTGTTCTGTACTTCAGAGAGATGCCTGTGGGTTTCCAAGCCCCGGAGGATGGCAGGGCACGGCTGGAACTTTGACAAGGCAGGAGGAAGTAGATCAGACCCCAGAGCCACTCATGGGAGAGAGGTAAAATTCATTAATTGGCCCTGAAAGTAACTGAAAACTATGAATGGGGAGGAGCACCTGGTGGGTGCCTGGGGATCAGGGGGAACTACGGGGCAGCAGAGAGAGCTCCTGGCTACCCCAAACTCTTCCAGATTTCTTGTTTTCTCTTCCCTGGGGCTGGCTATTTCTCCCCTTTTTCTACACTGCTATCAGATGCCAGGCTTTAGGCAAATGTTGATGAGGAAGGGAGTGCTGAGAACATCTTTAGCTCCCTGCAAAAGCAAGGAGGTACAGAGATCCCTATGCCCATATCACTGATCCAAGAAGACACTAAATAAGGCCCCCTTGTCTCCCTCCCCAGCTATGTCTACGGCCTTCCTATCCTTCCAGGAGAGACCCAGGCTTTTTGCAAAATCCCTTTAAGATACAGGACTCCCGAATGGTGACCTCACTCCTTGGCCAACCGGCCTTCAGAGCCCTCCTGCTGGAGATAGGCAGGTGTTTGATGTAGACCAACAAAGAAGACAAGCTTAGAGCCACAGGTACATGCGGGAACTGCAGGGAGCTTCTGGAAGCCTGCCTAAGGAAGGCAGAAAGGTAGCGGGAGGAGATCATCCAGAGAGAGGCTGTGCCGCCACAGGTAAAACCACTGTCTCCCAAGGGTCTGTTGATTCCCCAGGCCTCTCCTCCTCTCTCCCACACCTCCATACAGTAACAGTGCTTGCTTTGGTAATAGGGAGAGAGCTCACTCTTGCCTCATCGCAACAACCCAGCAGCGCGGGAGGACCTCTGCCCCCACCCTCTGTCCAATCAAGTCTAGCAAGGGAGCTACTGGAGAAGCCAGGCGTCCTACTGCCGAAAGCAATTGCCAGCCTACCTCCTCATTCGGGCTGGGCAAGGGGTACGGTAAACCAACTCATTCCTAGACCTTGCTCAGCGCAGGGCTACACAGTCACAGTCCACAGGGCAGATCCGTATAAGAAGAGTTCTATCCTGCCTTCTAGCCTGGGCTATGTGACCTTGGGCAAGTGGCTGACCCTCTCTGGGCCTCAATTCTGCATTTGTAACCCCGGCTACAGGCATCTGTCGACATGAGCTGAGCGGCAGAGTGCGGGGCCTGAGCCCGCAGCTTGGGGAGGGTGGCAGTAGGAGCTGAGGGTGCTTACCTTGCCAGGAACCGGGCGCGAAGATCAGCAGGCAGAGCAGCAGCGGCCCTAGGCGGCCAGGGGCCGGGCCGGCGGGCTCCATGGGCCACGGCTGCAGAGCAAGGAGGGAGAGCGGCGGTGAGCGCGCTCGGCAGGCGGGCGGGCGGCGCGGGCGAACGACTAAGGCCCCTCCCCCTCCGCTGCCCCCCAGCGCCACCGCCCGGCGGGGTGATCAGACCCCCCTCCTACAAAGAGACGCCGAGCGGGGAGACTCCGGGAGCGTGACGCCGGGCCAGGCCGGCGGGAAAGGGGAGCGGACCCGAGGGAGCCAGGCGCAGAGCCAGAGGCACGGGGGCGGGGGAGCGGATAGCGAGGGAGAGGGAGAGAGGGGGAGAGGAAGAGAGAGAGGGAGCGGGGACCGAGCACGGAGAGCGAGCGCGAGCGGGGGACAGCTCGCAGAGCGAGTGCGGGCTGCGCGGAGCCGTCGCGAGGCCAGTGCGAGGGCGGCCCGGCCGAGCGCCCCCACCCCGCGCCCGCACCTTCCCGCCCGCGCCCCAGTGCGCCCCGCGAGCTGCGCCGCCCGCCTCGGCTCTGCGCGAGCCCGATCTGCCCGTGCGGGTCCCCGCCAGCCGCTCGGACCTGCGCCGCCGCGCGCAGGGCTGCCAGGCGGTGGAAGCACCGCTCCCGCTGCCGAGAGGCTGGCCGCGCAGCACTTTGCGCAAACTTGTTTTTCTGGGGTTGGTGCCGCGGGCTGGCTACTCCGTCCTCTTAAGGTGGACTGGGGAAGTGATGGCCATCGCCCCTGGCCCCAGCCTCTCACCCTGGCCAGTCCTCCCCTCCAGTGGGCAAAAGGCTGCCCGTGGCGCGCTGGCCCAGGGTAGAGAATGGAGGAGGCGGGGAGGCTTGCTTTCTGCCCCTCCCCAAGAGGCTCTGTCTATGTGTCCCAAAGCAGGTCGGCCTCCCGATTGGTGTGGGTTCTAGGGGCCCAAATCTTTCCAAGCTGGCCCAAGGAGGTAAAGCAAAAGCAGGAAGTGAATGCAGGGGGAAGGGGAGAGGAAGGAGAGAGTGATGGTACAAAAATAGCGTGTGTGTAGGAAGGACTTCAGTGCCTCTTGGTAAAGACGCGCTGGGGGAGAGAAGCAGCAAGAAAGCTGTGTCAGGGAAAAGAGGAGGGTGTAGGGCTGGGCCTTAGGGAGGAGACTGACCAGAAGCCGCCTCTTCAGGGACAGTAGATTAAGGCTGGAGAGGGCACAGACAGAAGTGTGCTGGGAGAGGCCTGGGCTGCCAAATAGTGACCCTAGTGAGGAAGACAGGGAAAGGAGAGCTAATCCCTAAGGACAGGGCCTCTGGATGCAGAAGGCACCCTGGCTCCGGGTTTCCTTGAGGGAACACTGGAAGCAGTCAGATCAAGTGCTCCAGTCATCTGCAGAAGACTGCGCACCAAGGCAGGGGAGAGGAAATCAAGACCCTGTACTAATTGGAGAGTTCCTGAGTTGAAGTCAGTTCAGAGAGAGCCAATTTTCCTTCCCATGATGGCAATTGAGGGACATAATGAGGCAAAGCAGGCCCTGCTGGCTCGGTCTCTTA
>PVIH01000507.1:232617-321495 GCA_004025045.1 Sigmodon hispidus
CCCCCCCCCCCCCCCCCCCCCCCGTCTTAGAAGCTGCAGACTTGGAGGAAGACCTTGTTTCTGTGTCTTGGCTTCCTCCAAAGCCGCCAAGCCAACATGAGCAGCGTCCCAGAACTGCCATTGGGAGGGTTACATGAGTTGATATTTGCACTGCATTTTAAGAAGAGCTTACCATGTACCAAAGGCAAGGACAGTGTTTGAAAAGTGTTTGGTAGCAGTCCTTGAGGGACCACGGGGCAGCCCTCGCAGGAATATTAGTTGTATTTCTTTGGGCCTAGGGAATTATAACAAGAACCCACTCACAGTCTAGTAGAAGATGTAGGTACACGCAAGCCAAAAGAATGAACAGAGAGACGAACAGTGACAGCCTTTAATCTGAGCGCTTAGGAGGCAAACACAGATGGATCTCTGTAAATTTGAGACTCTCCTGGTCTATGGGAGGAGTTTCAGGCCAGCCCATGCTGCACAGAGAGACCCTGTCTTGAAAAGAACAAAGAATGAACTGAGAAGGTCTGGTAAGAAGCGTATGTGCAAATACACATACAGGTGTTTTAGCTCATTTAACTAAGGGCAACAGTATGTAGCCAGCATGTCTGAAGGGAGGTCCAGAAGACCAAAAGAATTGATTCTGTGGATGGAAAGCACTACAGGAAGGACTCAGGTAGGGACTACCATGTTTGATTTACATGCTCAAAAGGCTACTCTACTTGGACCAGAGAGGGGTGGAGGGAGGAGAATGTGGAGCCAGAAGACTAGGCAAGAAAAGATAACTTGCTTGTAGCATATGAGGTAAAGTGCAGAGAGAGTCTCCAGCTCTTTAGATTATGTCTGGCAGGATCATGAAGGGGTCCAGGGAAGCCTTGTAAAAATTCTCCTCCAAAATTTGCCTGGGGTAGAAGGGGAAGGGCCTGCTGTTGGAGTCAGAGCTAACGACGCAGCCTCCTGCCCTGTGTTACCTCATAGTTCTGGGGCAGACACACACTCCTAGACACAGAGCTGCCTGGGATTAGCAACCGGGGATTAGGAAGAATAAGCATTGTGCCACCTGCTATTTATATATAGCATCTTCGGCAAAGGCGCTCAGTGGAGCTTCCAAATTACCCCCCTTCACTCTCACATCCAAGTGTGGGGGAGTTGACATTTGTCCACATAAAAGTCACATGTGCTCACCCATCAGTTACCGTGAGTCCACTGAGATTTGTGGGCAAATGGGTAAACTAAATGGGCAAGGTACAGCCTGCCTGGGGGGTCACACAGATTATGACAGATAACTGATGAGAGCCAGCCATCATAGCAGCCAGCCTGGGTACTCTAATTCAGATATTATTCGTTTATGCACTTACCAATATGCATTAAGTGTCCACTGCTACCATGGTAGTGCCCTGGGTGGTGGAGATGCAGCCGTTGGGAGAAACAGATCAGGCACACATCTGTGCTCAAGGAGCTGACAGATTAACCTGTAATGCTTCACATGTCAGGTAAGCATCAGTACTCCAGGGAAGAGTAAATAAATAAGGGCCAAGGGTACCCAAGAAGAGGGCAATGCAGTTGCAGAAGGCAAGATGGGGGAAGTATGTATGTCCTCTCACTGATGACCATTTCTTCCCTTTCTCGTCCATTCCTCCCTCGGCAGCCAAGGAATCCTTTTATATGAGACTGCACAATAAAGATTTAATTTTAATCCTTCCCGCACGAGTGTGCGTGATTGTGTGTGCGTGAGTGTGTGTGTGTGTGTGTGTGTGTGTGTGTGTGCTGAGGTTAGGGAGAGGTGGTTGGGTGGCTTGGAGTGCACCAGAGAGGAGACTTGAATTAGCAGGAGGAGGGGAAGAATTTCAAAACTAAGACACAAATGGTTTGACTTAAGCAACCAGGGCTTTTCTTTTTTTTTTTTTCCTTTGCCTCAGTCTATGAAAAAGGAATAACAAAGACACTTTAATATGAGTGGCTACTAGTGGCCAGGATGTGAATGCAATCTCAGGAGGTTTTGGCCTATGTAAGAGTGACAAAAGCATGCCAAGCCCTAAGATCTATGTTTTTTCCTTGAGGCCCAACCACCTCTTGGTGTTTCAAGATGAAAGGAACAAGGCCAGACAGGCATTGACTTGACCAGGACCATTCTGCCAGGCATGCTGAGGCCTGTAGAGTCTCAGCGCTGCTGAGACAGCCTTGCCCACGCTTGCTCTTGATTCCCATAGCCCTGGGCTGGCATCAGCAGGCCAGGCCTGGCTGCCTTTGTGTGGGACCTGTCAGGAGGCTTGCGTTGCCAACGACTTATTTTTGCAGGGCAAGAGGAGCCATTTAGAGTTAGCAGCCTCAATTCTGAAGCCAGAACAATTAAAAATAACTATCATAGACCCCTGAGCAGCTTGGAAGACAGGCCAGCTGTACTGGAGGGAAGCTGCTGAGTGGCCTGGAAGCAGGAAGTGCTTCAGGTGTTCCCATGGGCCTTCTGACGCTCAGGTGGGCCACTAGTCACCTCACAGTAGCCCTTGCTGTCATTATCATTTTGTAGCTGTAGAAGCAGATATTCAGAGAGGTGTGGTGACTTACCTAGGATGCACAGCTGTTAGATGCCCAAGTAGTCAAGATTTAAATTCAGTTCTCAATAATAACAGCAACAATAATAATGATAATGACTATATTTGTTTAGCATCTATTATGCTTTTGTTCTTGTGACATAGTCATGCCACACCTGGTAGGGTGCTGGTAACTATTTTACATCAGAGAAAGTTGAAACTACTTCTTTTTCTAGGCCTCTCTCAACGTTGCTCATCATATCACTTGCCTGCTCCCATAATTCCTGTTCTCATCCTTGTTTCTATTTTACCTCTGCAGCATGTGCTGTTGTTCGTATTGGGACCCTTACTGCATTTCATCCACCTTCCTACAGGTTGGCTCAGCCCTGAGGCTCAGTGGTTGTCTCTGGGGACAGATCCAACGGCTCAAAGTTTAGCCTGCTGAGATTAGCCATGGAGCAAGTTACCATCATGAATGATCTGATCTCCCCACTTGTGTAGACTAGGGTAGTGATAGGGCCCTACCCCAAATGTTTCTTGTAAGGGTTAAATTAGTTCATATTGCAATTGTCTCCCTAGAACTGCAGTCTCGGGACTTTCAACAGTAAGCAGTAGGTTGTAGATTAGTATGTATTAAATTTATAAAGTGATCTGTCCTAGCTCACCGAATGAGGAATCATTAGAGCCCATCTTGGAAGGCGAGTAGGCATCTCTCTCTATCAGCCTATGCTGCAGCCACCCCACTTGACAACCCCTCTTCAGCCACAGCCTCCCAAATCTGTGATTTTTTTTTCCATTGTGAGTGAACTTCAGATCCCCTAGAAAGATTGTTAAACATGGGTTCCGAAACCCACCCCAAATTCAGCAGGTATCAGGTAAAGTCTGAGAATCTGCATTTTTAGCAAGGGCCTCCTCAGGAAGATCATGGTGCCGGTCTGGAGATCACACTGTGAGCTGAGTAAGACAGGAATGGTTTGTGAGCCCAGCCCCAGCTTCCCTGGTGATGGTCAATTTGTTCTGGCCCTGTGGATTCTGTCTTCTTAGGGGAAAAACGGAGGTCAGAACAGCACCTCCTCAGAGACAGCAACCGTGCTCCCAGGCTGGGGGGAGGGGCAGATCATTTGCCTGCCCCCCCCCCCCAGGGAGCTGTGTGGTAATTAGTGCTTTCCTAGGAAAAATAGGGACGGAACCACTCAGCAGGCAAGCAGGCAGGCCGCTAGCTAGCCAGCCAGCCTTCCTGCTCTTCTGCCTAAGCTCATCAGGGGTGGGATGCACTGTCAGGCCCAAAACACTGTTCTCAGACTCTGGGGATCTGGTTCTACCCAGAGTCAGCCCAGCTGTGCTGAGCTGAGCCTTTCCCACTGCATGAAGAGTCAGAATGCTGATTACATCTGTGAATATCAAAAGACCTGGGTTCCTCCGCTGAGTGCCTGGTAAAGACTGCTAATCACAGCCAACAAGTAGAAGCCCCAGCCCTAAAAGAGTCCGGTATAAGTGACTCCTCACTGTGATTCTCTCACTTGGACCCCTGGTCCTTATCCCCACTCCTCAGGCGAGAAAACTGAGGCAGAATCTAAGGTGATTGTCCAAGGCCTGAAACTTGAAAGTTCCAGAAGCAGGCTTTAAAGTAAACAATGAACTACACGACTGTTCCTCCTCCTCACATACTGGCTTTTGCTTTGCCCGGAGCTTGGGACACTCCATAGGATCCTCTCAGGGTCTCCTCACCGCTGAGAAGATTTATACTGAGCCTGCTGATAGGTCAAGGCACACAGGTTCTGCTGAATGAAACAACAAATGTCACACAGCTTCAACTCTATTGATGACTTGCGTAGCTTAGGGACTGAGAGACACCTTGTTTGTTCCAGGGTCAGCTCATCTAGCTATGTGACCCTGAATGGCTGTAAACCACACTGAAATCAGGATTATTGGGTATGGGCGGGGGAGGGGAAGGAAAGAGGTAGATAACTAAAGTCCATGAAGTGTGACATGAGACAGCTATTTCAGCCCCTTGTCCATTTTGATTCTGCTTATGGTATCTCAGGCATAGTACCTTGGGTTCCTTTTACACATAACCTCCTCCCTACACATCACCTGCTATCCAATCTTGGCTCTCTCTTTACAATAAGATCTAAACCAAAAAGTACAATAAGATCCTGCCTGAGACCCTGCTCTGGCTCCCACCTTTCTCATACCCTCTCTGGTTCCTTTCTCTTTGGACTTTTCATCTTGTTCTTCATTTATGAGAACCTTCCAGACGTTTTGAAATAAAATCAGAGATGCATATGCCAGGCTTCCACGTGATTCACCCCATTCCAGCCATATTGATCTTTTTAGTGTCCCTCAGTGAGTCCCTGCCTTGGGGCCTCCACTCCTTCCTGCCCTACTCAAAAGCAGTCTTCTCAGGAAAGCCTGACAAAGCCACACTGTCTAAAATTGTGCTCTTGGTTTCTACCACCTCGTTCCTCTTTTTCTTTTTCTTGAGTGCACTGATGTTTTCTGGTGGTGTGTAAATGTTCCACATTATAGGTGAAGATGACTATCCACTCACACTGGGGCTCCGTGTACACTTTTTCTTTACTCCTGAGTACCTGAGCTGAGCTGTGCACAGTGAGGCCTCAAGGAGCTGGTGGCAATGGAAGGGTTAGGAAGCAGAAAGCTGTAGTCAGAAAGCTCTGCCTGTAAGGGAACGGGAAGGTTCTCTGAGGGGTCCTCTATCCCGAGGCCTGCTTTGGCCTGGCTTGTCTCAAGGAACAGATGTTTTTGTCAGACTCCTGGTGCCTTCCCAGACAGGGAGTCCAAGCCACTCTCCGGCATCGTTTCTGTTTTGTGGAAGGAGTATTGCTCCCTTCTACAGGACCTGCTTGAATCTGAGGGAAAGTCTGAGCAGCATACATCACTTCCTCTGAATCAGTTTCTGATGAACCTCATTAATGGCTTTTGAAGAACAATATCCACAGCAGGCCTGTGCAAACCATTGCCCTTGGAGCAGAATGTCTTCTCAGAGTGTCAACAGGAGGCTTCACCACACTGAGTCAAAGCCAAGCTCTTCTGTGCCCACTGCTCACTGAGCTAGCAGGCTGTGAAGAGACAGGCTGTCTGGACACCTCACAGGCTTGACATTAACCAGACCATGATCCTTTGGTACCATACCCATCTCCACCTCTCGTTTCTACTAGACTGGAGAGTCTTAACGCTAGCCCCAACTGTCCTTCGCATCTGAGATTCCACTACTACTCCCTCATCACCTCCCCCGCCTACCTGTGACAAAGAAAGCAGGAGCTGTCCTTAGCAGGATATGGGGAAAGGCTGAGCTGCTCTGATAGAGAGCTCACTGCCTGTTTGAGCAATCTATTATTTTTTTCTGAGACAGAGTTTGTGTAGCCTTGGCTGTCCTAGAACTAGCTCTGTAGACCAGGCTGGCCTTGAACTCGCAGAGATCTGCCTGCCTCTGCCTCTGAGTACTGGCATTAAAGGCATGCACCACTACCACCTTGCATGGGGGCAATCCATTTGTATAGCTCCGAGAAATCCTAGGCCTGCCTATGATCCAGCAGCTTCTGAGTTCCCAGGGTCTGACTGAAACTGTTCCGTACCTCCCTATCATGGTGTCACTACCCTGAGGTCTCCCAAGGGTCCAGTGTCAGGCAGTGCACATGGTGATTGTAAAATAATGCCTTCATGAATACATGAGAACGGGACGGGCAGATGGAAAGAGTGGCTTTTTTGCCATCTGTCCTTTAGAGGACTTGTAGACTTGCAGTGCAGTGTGTGCACGCGCGCACGCACAGGCACACACACACACACACACACACACACACACACACACACACTTCTGAGTATGTAGCTGTGTCTTTGGGCTTATTTAGATGTGTTTGCCCATGGATGTGGACACATATGTCTATTTGCAAGTATCCAAATGTGCTGTGCTTGTCTTTGTATGTCACTGTGGGTTGTGGCTGTGTGCAGATGTGTGAGGACTGTGCACATATGAATATGTGCTGTCTGTGACATCTGTGTGCAGCATGCCTGCTTTTCTGTGTCTGCATATTGCGGGGCATTCTTTGATGTATCCTGCTGTGAATGTTTCTGCCTTTCTCCCCTCCTGGGCTCTCCTGGGGAGCTGGAGTATTCTTGTAGCATATCCTGGCTTAGAGTTACCTGGCTGGCAGGAAGAAGGGTTCCACGCCCCTCCCCTCCAGCTAATCAGTGGGTTATATACAGATGGCAAATGTGTGGCTGCTAGGCCTAGAGGAGGGATGGTGGAGGGGGTGTGCAGATGAGCAAAAACATATACACAGAGCTGGAGGGGGGAGGGAGAGTGTGAGTGTAGGGAGAGATGGGGAGGGGGGAGTGGATGGAGGGAGAGGGAGGGAGAGAGAGAGAAGAGGAGAAGAGAGAGAGGAGAGAGAGAAAGAGAGAGAGAGAAGAGAGAGAGAATGAATTTAGAAGTAGCTCTGAGTGCTTATGGATACAGGCTCTTTTCCTGTAGTATGGCTTTTACCAAGAGGAAGGATTAGCTATGATGGGTTCCTTTCCCAAATTACCATGGAGTTTCAGTGCCACAGGATTATAGAATGCTAAGGCATTTTAGGTCTGTGGAATTGTGGTGTCTTGGTCCAGTATGATTCTAGATTTCCAGAACTGAATTCAAGGGTGGAACTCTTCGGGGAGTTGGTGGTATCTTCAGTTGCATTGTTTTCTTCCTTCTTGATTCAGCCTTTCTTTGAATACAAGCACGGTCCGGGAGTGACTTTGGCGGCTCATCAAGCTCAGCCCTGGCTCACACAGGGCTGTAGAGAAGTCCAGCTGGCTGGCACATTCCTGGGGCTGGCAAACTGGAGTCCTTTCTCACTGAACATGGTTTCTCACCTGAATGGTCTGCAGAATCATATTCACAGACTGTGCTTCCAGCCAACACGAGGGTGCTTGTGTTCATTCCCAGAATATGTTTGCAGTGGCTGAGCCGCTGCAGGTGTATAGACAATAAAGGAGTTGATATCCATCCATAATGGAAGCTGGGTAACCCAACCTGAGGGCGGATGGCCAGCTAAGCCCGCAGACACAGTCACCAGAATATCCAGACTCTCTCACCTCTTATTAAAAGACAGCCTCATGTAGCTTAGTCTAACCCCAAACTCATCATGGAGCCAATTCAAGTTTTAATTCTCCTGCCTTTACTTCCCAAGAGCCAGGATTACAACTGTGCATCACTACACCAGATTTTACACGTTGCTGAAGATAGACTCCAGGGCCTTTTGTATACTATGCCCATATTCTACCAATTGAGCCACATTCTAAGATCTACCTTCCTTACTGTTTCTCCTGATGACCACTTAAAGGAGTAGACTGTATTCTTTCCCAGAGATCCTGGAAATCATCTCTGAAGCCGGTTACTGCTCTCGACTTTGAAATTCCCAGGACTCATCCCGAGTTCTTTAGCTTGGTGGTCCACTGGGCCTTGGCTGCTACCCTCCACTACTATGTCCAGCCCTTCGTTTGTGTGGATCCTTTGTTGCCTTTTCATGCTGCAAACCCTTCCTCACCAGAGGAGCTGAAATCCCCCAGTTAATCCTAAGAGCTATCAGAGAAAGAGTTTAATGTATTTAATTTGTAATTTCCTACAGTTTTTAACATTTGCTACACAGGAGACATTGAATAAATGTTTGTTGAATGACTGATTGATTGTGTCCATTAAATTCTCTTCATTTCTCTTTTGTAGACTCAGAGCCATAAGCCCTTGCAGGTGTTTTCCCAGGTCACGCTGTCCCTAGGGGGCATCGGTGGGTGGAAATCTTTGCAGGCATGAAAACCACATAGCTGACACTGGATCGGATCAGTCTTCTTATTTGTGGCTTTTAGTTTGGCATGCCCTTGAATGCCTTTTGTCTGGTAAGGTCCGGCACCCAGGAAATGCAGGCAGTTGCCAACAGCTCAGCATGGTGACTTGTGGTCCCTTGTGGATCTCAACTGTGAGTACCAAGCCAACCCACTGGCAGCATCTGCTTCACAGTCTAACTTGCAATTGCACATTTCTAGGTTCTTGTCATTTAATATTTAATAACCAGACAGCTGGCCTTCGCTGGAAGCCATTTAAGAACCTGGTTATCTTTTATCTGAACTTGGCTTTAAATGAGGCCTGAACTGCTTTGAGATCAGGCATAAAGCTGGCATTGTAAGTCTGAGGCCAGCATAGACACAGACCATCAGGTGCTGATAGAAACAAGCTTCATGCTCCCGGGTGACCTTATAGGTAAGAGATGGTGGGGCAGCTCCAGATGGCCCCACCTCTTCTCTTGTGCCACAGGTCCCTTTGGGCAGAAGGAGGAAGAGTGCTAACGAGACCTTCCCTGACTCACATCCTAGCTGGATAAGGGGGAAAGGGGGATTCCGCCTGGGCTATTTCCCAACAGGAAAGGTGGTTCTATCCTGTGTGGGTTGGCCACCAGTAGCCAGAACTAGTTTATGTGGATCCATCAATGTCATGGAGTTGGGCTTAGGTTCCCATGCCAGTTTACCCTGGCATAGGGCTGCAAATTCTTCCACAGTAGGACACAAGGTGATGATAATACTCCTTGATGGCCAAGCCACAGCCCCTCCCATACCCACAAGGCCTGGGCATGCTGAGGTCAGCTCTGAAGTCTAAACTCTGCAGAACTGTTAGGGCAAGATGGAAAGGGTCCAGATGACAGTGTTGGAAAGGCTCAGGAAATAGGAGCATCAGTCTCTGCTATTGTCTCCCAGGGGTGCATAGGGTCAGGAAACAGACTTCAGAGTCTGTGTCTCAGCAGATGTGGAGAGAGGTGCTGCTGTTGGAATTCACCCCTGGGAACACAGCTTCCCTAATTCCAGGGAGAACTCCACAGGGTCAGGAGGCTCAGGTTCTTATTCTTGCTCTCTCCTAACAAGCCCACCAGTCTTAGAAGAGTCCTGCCTCATAGACCGCTTCTGCACATGTCAGGCAGCCTCCTGGCCCAGCCCGCTCCATTCATGTCTGTTCTTCACTCATAGGTCAACTGGCTCAACAAGATTCCAGAGCCCAGGTCTTGGTAGAGTCTAGAAACCTCACTCTTGGTGAACCTCAGGGTTGGTGTCTTCGAGGGTGGTGTCATATTGAGGATGGGTGATAATTACCAAGCACTTTCTATATGTAAGGTGCATGCTAGGTAAGCAACTGACCATCCAGCCCCTCGTTTTGTCTTGTCTGACACCATTCCCAGATGTGGGCAGTGCCTTTAGGATGCTGCCCTGTTACATTGCCATTCCCAGCTCCCCATGACACACTGCCTTCATCACCTTCTTCTGCCTCTATCCCTGCTCCTCCAATCCACCCTTCACCAGCAGCCAGAGAGCTTAGAACAAGAAATCATGTCATGTTCTTCTCGGGCTTTGAACCACTTCAAGTTAGGCCCAGAATCTACATCCAACACTGCTTCCAAGGGCCTCTCTCCACACCATCCTCAGCTGTATGGTACAATCTCCCATTCCCAATCTGCTTCACCACACTGGCCTTCTCCTCCTCAGATGGGCCTGTGGAGGCCAACCTAGGGCCTTCTCATGGTTCCTGTGGGTCCCTTAAGTCTTTGTTCTAATGTCACAGTTTGTCATTATTTTGTTAAACTCCCCTCCTAGCATCCAACTTCTCACCTAGTTCCAAATTTTATAGCTCCGGTCACCTTCTGATACTTTTCTTCTATTTATTTATTCATGTGCCAATCCCCATGTAAACTCTATTTAGAGTGAAACCTTAGGCCACAATATTTGCTTTTGGATCCTCAGGACCTAGAAAGTGCCTGGCATAGTGCGGGGAGCGTATGCAGTTTGTTAAAGAACTGTGAATGTGGCCTAGGAATAGATGATATGGTAGCGTTATCCCTATCTACAGAAAGTCTGGCAAAGCGAAGTGCAATTTACCACCTCAACAAGAATGAAGTCTGCTCCAGCCCTTGTCTCTGTGGCTCAGAGCCCAAACTGTGATTCATCTTTTCGGATCACTCCCACCAAAGCCGAGCTAACATCATGGAAGAGGAAGCAGCAGAATTATAAAAACTGGAGAATGGCAAGGAGTTCAGCAACATGCTGCCTTCTGGGTAGAGCATAGCCATCATCATCCTGAATACACAGCAACTCTGGTTACCACCACGAGATCTGCACACGTCAAAAAAAGACAGGAGAGCAGGAGAGGAACCAGATAGGAAGAGAAAGTGGGTCAGCAGGGGCAGACAGGGTAATGAGGATGAGTATGATCATGAATATTACATGTGAGTATATAATTATAAAAATTATCTGTATAAATCAAAATTATAATAATTGATTAATTTTAAAAGGCTCCATCAGGGGCTACTCTGGCATCAGTATACATGATCCCTGGAATGTACATCTTGGATTCCTGTCTTGGGGCTGAGCCTGGGAGTCTAGGATGGGCCCCATATCAGTGATACCCTCTCTCTCATGGCAGCTCCTCTGGCCATCATCAGTTCCCATCAAGGATGTAGGCTTCTGAAAGCCTTGGACCACTCTCAGAGACAGTCTTAGACACACACTTAATGAAATAACAAGGCACTTCACCCATTATCTGATAGTAATATTTTTTGCCGACAGGTTAGCTCTACAGCTCTGCTATCGCATACTAGTCCCAGGCTCTCTTATTTCTTCTCTAGGTCCCAGCGAGGGTAGAAGTCTCTCGTGTTTTCACCTTCCACTTCCTCATTTTCCTCATGTCCAGCATCCAGTCTGCAGGATTGCTGCTGCTGAGCAGCAAAGGCGTGATCCCAGATCTTACACGGAGATATAGAGGAAACACCTAGTGTCCTCAGGGCTGAGGTTGACTGAGCACAGCCATTGCCATATTCAATTGTCACATGATTACATCCAATTTTGATACACCACTGTGCAGAGGCAGAGGTAGAAGGTATCTGCCTTCAGACAACCTTCAAGTGGGGATCGAGTTTGAGTCTAGGGCTACATGAATACTCCATTCCTAACTGTCATCCTGATACTTTGTCCCCATGTCCCATTGAACTTATACTTCTCCAAAACTCCATATCAGTATGTATACATGGAAACACATGAGAACTCTGGAAGACTTATATGTATGTGAGGGTGAGAGTGACCCTCGGGAAGTGACTATCCTGGATTTCCACAGTGCCAAAATGCATCTGAAATAGTATACCTTTAGGGTTCTGAATATGTGCCTGGTAGGGCATGGTATCAATCACCCAGAAAATGGGCACATTGCTTGTAACTGTGTGATTCTCAGAGGCCTGCAGGACTGATGCCCCCCCTGCCACTTCTCAAAGATGCAAAGAGGAGAGAAGATGGGCAAAGATAGGCAATGTGGCCACTGGGTAGGGGGCAAAGCTGATGCTGGGACCTGTCAGAAGGCCACTTTGTTGTCTCTAGCTTTGAGGGTCCTACTGACTTCCACCCAGGCACCTTCCGTTCCAGCAGAACTTGCTCCTGGATACCCACCCCAGACTCAGTCTCAGCATGCCTACTCACCAGCTCCCCGTTACTGCTCCGGCTTGTTTCCAAGGTTTCCCCAAACCTATCTACCCACTTCCTTCTGGGCAACCCCGACCCACTCTGCCTTATCAGTGCCCCTCACTGTTCCTGCTCAGTTGGATCCTGCCAGCCTCTGGAACATGGATCTTTCAGTCTCTGCTCCAGTGCAGCCAGGCTATGCCTCGGGTGATTTTCCTAGTGACAAGACCATGTCGTCCACACTCCAGTGGCTCCTCTGTTGTCCTTGGGGTGCAAACCAGCCCTTCAGCCTCCACATCACCAAAGATCTTCCCTGAATCCCTGTGACTGTCACATGGCATTTCTGTGAACATAAATGTACATCTTTATATAACTACCCATTTTGCAGAGAACACCATCCTCAACACCTCTGCACAGTTCTTACCTGTCTGTGAGACCAACTTTCAGGGGTCTTAGCTAAAGAAAGAGTTCATCAGACCCCTTTTTCTTCTTCCTTCTCTCTTTCCTTCCTTTTTTAGATTTATTTTATGTTTATGCATGAGTGCTTTGCCTGCATGTATGTTTATATAGCACATGTGTGTTTGGTGCCCACAGAAGTCTGAAGAAGGCCTTGGAGCCCCTGGAACTAGAGTTAAAAATGGTTGTGAGCTATAATGTGGATGCTGTGAACCAAACCCAGGTCTCTGCAAGAGCAACAGGTGCTCTAAACTGTAGAGTCATCCCTCAGGCCCCATCAGGATCCTTTCTATTGGCTAGATGCCCCTCCCCCCCACCACCCATGCAGAGCCCCTTCTTTGGGGCATGTTCCCTGGAATTATGCGTTTTCTTTTCCCACTAGACTGTAGGCTTCAGAATGAAGTAGTAGAACAGCATGGAGACAGGCTTTGGGGCCTGCACCAAGTTCATGACCCGGCTCAGCCCATCTTCTGGCTGAGCCCTTCAAGCAGCTGTTCTCATCTGCCAAATGGAGAAAGAAACAGTGTTACCTCCTGTGAGGAGTTGTAGCAAGAATAGCGAGTGTGAAAACTTGAGAGAAATCAGAGCACATGGTACATGCCAACTAAGCACATTTTTTTTTTTTTTTTAATCACAACTCCCAGACACCACGTGGATAGCCCCCACTAAGGACTTGTTTACTGGACAAATGAAAGTTACTTCTGCTATGTCACAACCGTCTCTAAGTGATTCTCAAACTCAGTTGTGTCCCAGAATCTGCTAGGACCTTGGTTTTTTGTTTTGTTTTTTGTTTTTTTGTTTTTTGTTTTGTTTTGTTTTTTTTTTTTTTTTTTGGTACACTATTTGTGATGGTTGGTGCAAACTGACAACTGGAAAGGATTGAGAATACCGTAGGAGGAGACAAACCTCTGGTCACATCTGTGAGGGCATCTTTAATTGAGATGAGAAGAATCATATCATTCCAACCGTGGGCAGTACAATCCTATGGGTTAGAGTTGCAGACTAGGTAACGAGGACACAGCTGAGCATCTGCTTTACCTCGCTGTATGTCCTAACTGTGGATACAATGTGACCAGTCACCCCATGCTCTCGCCACCCCGATTTCCCTGCCATGGAGGATTGTACACTTCACTTGCTCACCAAAATAATCACCCACTTTCTTAAGCTGCTTTTGTCAGAACAACAACTAATATGCAAACCAAGTCCATTAGGATAGACCTGGGCTGAGCCTTTTAGAAAGCTTTGGGTACCATGTTCTGGTACAGATGTTCCTGGGTGTAGAGCACTACCATGGGTAATAAATGAATCTTTGCCATAGCAATCTGAGCCCTGAGGAGACTATCCAAGGAACCCCTTACAGATGATGGTTGGGGTATGGCCTGAGAATGAAAAATTATCAGTCAGTGGGCCTAAGTAGTTCCCTTTGCCTGGATTTATCTTCTGGGGTTGCTTTCAGTAAGGACTTTATTCTGTGCTGATGGAGTCCAGCCCTTGTTCGAGGCCAGCACCTGCATACAAATGCCAAAGAGCAGTGGCCTGCTCTGGCTCCCTGTCCCTGCCAAGTCCTGGGCTGTGAGTTCTCAGTGGGGTGTGGAAATCCTGGGACTCTGATGAGGCTGAGACCACCATGCCTGTCCAGTAGGAAGCAGCTTGCCTGGGGTCCCTTTGAGAGTGAGTGTCCCCATGAGAGAGTGGCTTCTGGAAGAACTTCAGGGAACTTGGGAGCCACTGACACAATTGGAGGCTGTTGGGGGAATGAAGCTGGCAGGGACCTGGCACTAGGCTTTGAGCCCCTGCAAAGCTTTGCCAAGCCTAGGCCTGGTTTCCCATTGCCTGTAAGCTCCACGGTGCTAGAGAAAAAGGCCCCTGGAATCCAGTGCCCATCTCCAGAGTCCATTCTATAGGAGGAAGGCTGCATGCAGCCCATTTGTATAGTTGTGAATACAATCTGCCTAGGCCTTGCTGTCTGGCTGTCTGGGGAGCAGGTATAGTTAGAATCAACCCGGCCACCAGATGGCTAGAGAGACAAGGGTCTCCTTCTGAGCTGCCAAGGGTATGTATAGGCCGTGGAAGTACAGAGAGGTCTGGCATGAGCTTCTATGGGCTTGCTAACTCTGGGTGGCCTTAGTCAAGTGCCTTGGCTGGGAAACAAGAGTGAACAAAACAAAGCCTCCCCCTCTGATGCAAGAGGCTGAGAGTGGGAGCTGGTGGGAGTGCAAGGGAGAAAAGCGCAGGCTGAGTGGCATCCAGTGTGGTGGCAAAGGACCAGATTCTGCCAGGATGCCAAGGAGGTCCCTAAGCAGAGCCATGGGGAGAAAAAGCTTCCAGGCCAGGAAGCAGCATGCACAGAACTGCTGAGCAGGGTCAGGTCCTGCCTGTTAGAAGAGCCCCAAAGGCCAGTGTGGTTGAGCAGAGGGATGGAGATGGGGAGGGAAAGGGGGACAGATCAGCAGGAAAACCCTTCACAAACACTGCCACACCAGAGCCACAGATGGGAAATAACAAAGCCAAGTTAGACAAATGATTGACGGCTACACAGCTGGTTACTGGAGGTACTCACTGGGCACTCATTCAGTGTGATGGTCAGAGTCACCCATTCTGTCATAAAGTGAAGGATCCTGGGTAAGACCAGCCCACTGGGTGCCGGTTGTTTCCCCTGTTACCTGTAAGCATATTTAGCAAGTGGTCAGTCGACTTTTCTGGGACTCAGTTTGCTTATCTGTGAGCTAGGCTAATTCTACCTGTCAGGAGGCTGGCTGTGAGAACAAGCCTGTCTGAGAAATGGTGAGTGGTTAGAAAACAACCCCAAAACTCCGGTCTCTACTGTGGTTCTCTGAGCCCCCAGGGTCTCCTCTGCCCCAGGCCCTGAGTCTGCATTCCTGGGGCCTTTACAAAGGATGTTCTGTGCTGGGTCTAGAGGACTAATCTTGGGCTACAGAGCCTCATACATGGGAAGCCCCCGTGTCCTACATCACTCCTGGAGGTCTTGCTCTGCGCTTCTGCTGTACCATCCACCTTGCTTGTAATTACTTGTTAAACATCTGTCTGCTTCTCTTGGCTGCATGTTCTTATCTCAGCTGGCCTTGATCATTCCTGGGTCCTCAGCACTGAGCCATCTGCCTGGAGCATGTTTGTTAAGAAAACAAACAGCTTGGCTGATAGAAGGAACACATACCTGGATGCTCTTTGGAGCAGCTGGACCCAGTGTCTTTCTTGGAGGCTCTGTTCTGAGGCAGACTTGCTGGTCACATACCCAGCAAGTTGTCTATAAATTGAGGGGGGATTAGTAGTGCTAAAGGATCTCAGGAGTGCTGGAGGAGCCTGTGTAGCAGGATTTGGGAGGCAAAGGAACCATATCAATAAAATCAAAGAGGTGGCAGGGTACATAGTAGGTTCAGACACATTGGGTGGATGGAAGCTCGTAGTGCATGCTGGGATCTGCATGCTCTATGGCTCTATATGCTGAGTTCAAGTATGTGACATAGTACTGTAGATAGGGAGATGTGTGCCAGGAAGCCGAGGCACAGAGGGGGTAAATGTTTCACTGATGTTTACTGGGTGGGTTGTGGCAGTTCCCACTGCTTTGAGTATCTGTGTCCTTGACCTCCTCCTTTCCTCGTGTCATAACGAAATAAATGGGCCAGATGCTGGATGATTTGTGGCAAAAACCGATACAACTCTTGCTTCTTGGGAAAGGGTTTCATAAATGCAGACATGATGCATGGAGGAGGGGGAAGGGCAGAGATGCCAGGGGCCTTCAAGGTCAGGCTATTGGGCTTGAACTTAGTCCTCCTGAAGTGGACAGTCTAAGGAAGCCTCAGATGGTCTCGATTATGGCACTGCAGACGGAGAGATACTGAGAGCTGAGAGCGACAGCTCGCTGCAGATACTGAGCTTTCTTGTGGGCTAGGCTCAGCACCTGTGTGCATTTTGCGCCTGAGTGTGTTTGGTAGTGTGTGTGTTAAGGGTGGACCCAGTGCCTCCGAGAGAGGGAATTCAATCATGGCAATCTTTGCCGGTCCTCCGTGGCACAGGGTCGCGCAGCAAGCTGGCACTGGAATATTTTGAGCTTGCGGTAATGAAAGAAAGCTCACAGCAATTTGGCCCATCTTCAGTCTTGAAAGCCGCAGCGCGACATTCAGTCATTGGCAGCTGGGATTATCCACTGCTAATGGGGGCTGCTGCTCCCAGGCCGGGGGAGGAAAAGGAGGGCTCAGAGAGGTTAAGTGACTTGCCCAGCATCACAGGATGGGTAATGGAAGGGCAAAGTCCGAGGCGCAGTTTGGCCTCTTCCCTTCCCCCAAGGCAACCCCGCTCCCCAGAATGGATCTTCGCTGAGTTTCCTGAGCGCTGGTTTCCATAGCAGCAGGCCATTCCTGCACAATAGATTCCTCCTCTTCTCTGGGCTTCCTAGCTATGGAGGCTGCTGGGGCGGGGATGCTCCATGTAGGGGACTGCTGGGTGCAGGCTTCCAGGAGTGAGAAGGGCCACTTAGGTGGTTTGGGAACGTCCAGCCCTCACAGAAACCCCAACCCACACCTTGTTCAGGATTTCCATTTCCACTCCGGAGTTGGGTCTGCTTTAGGTAATAAGTGGAAACTGAGAAAAGAAATACAATCCCAACAGAAACAGAATGTGAAGAGACAGACAAAAGCAATCACACAAAACTAAGGCAGGACAAAGGATGTTTGTTTGCAGACTAATCAGTTCACTTTTGCAACCTTGGGAGGGAAGTTCTGTTAACTCCTCCTACAGGTGAGGAAACTCAGGGAAATGGGTGCTTCCCTAAGGAATCCAAGAGCCAGCCTCTCTCCCCTCGGAAGGCCTGGTTAAAAATGCAGATTCCCTGACCGTATTCTCGGACTACAGAATCCAAAACTCTTGAATGGAAGCACAACCACACTCTGGGAGTTCTCCAGGAGAATTTTCTAGAAGGCTAAGTTTGGAAATTACACTGGATAGAATGATTATCCTAGGCTCAGCTTGGGTTTATGCACCAGGAAAATGTAGAGCTAGGGCTTAGAGCCCGGACAGGAGCAAGAAAGGAAAGAAATTGACAATGAAAGGATTTTCTGAGCAAGATATCTGCCCCAGAAGAAATGGCAACAATTCAAAAATGTAAAGGAGCAGGAGAAGCAGAGGCAGGGTGCAGAGGTGCCCTGGGCCATAAGGAGGGGCATGTGGGATGATTAGAGCAAGCTTTCAGTGAAGGTGGATGCCTGTCCCTCCAAGCACGGTTCCTCCTCAATCTCACAGCATCTTCTCCAGGGAGGTTCGAAACCTTGATTTTTCTTGATGAGGAAATTGAAGAGGGAACAGATTACCTTTAAACCCTACTGGCTGCTTTGGAGGGATGCCCACTTTAATTACCAGGCTGCCCTTCAGGGAAAAAGCTTAAGGGCTCAGACCTGCCTTCAGATCTTGGCTGTGACAAGGGGGAGAAGGGGCAGCCAGTGGATTCCACTTAACAGAATCATCCATGGATCCGAACCAGTGATCAGCTCATGCTCACATCTGCTGATGTAGGTCACCAGATTTCTAAAGGAATTCTCCACCCGGAGACTCAGAAGTTCACTCCCAAGACTCGATCGCAGAGGAGATTACAACTCATCATGAGCATTGTTGTGTCTGTTGGACATCTGCCAGGTACACATCCCATGTGGCGTGTGTGCTGGGGCCATGGCTATGAGTACTGGATTCTCCAGGCACACTCCCAAGGATGTTATCTTGTATGGCCTCATTCTTCCATGTCACAACTATGTGGAGCAGATGGGCAGCCCCATTTGAGTGGTAATGAGCACCTATAACTCTCACAGTTTCTTTTCTCAAATGACAGACAGAGGACTTAGATGGGGTGGAGTAGCTGGTGGACAAACAAACCTTGTGATCACAGGTTTTTCTCTTGGTGGTAATAGTGTCTTGGTTTTAGTATCGTAACAACACAGATCAACTAGAAGTGCCGATGTCTATTATCTCTGTGGCTGTGCTGTGCTGCATTTTACAGAACCAGATATGTAGGACTCAGCTTACCCTGGGCCTAGTGTTATCATTTATTCACATTTCACAGAGAAATGAAGACTGGGTCACAGAGACTCTAAGTAGAGAGAGAATTTCAACCCCACACTTAGGTTCCCAGATGTATTTCCTAACTACTTCTTGGTTCTCAGAAATGAGGATGTATGTCTGAGAGCAGAAGTAGGGCTCTAAGATTGTTTCCTAGAGGAGCAAGCTCTAGACCTTGCAAAGAACATCTTCTGAAGTATAGCTCAAGCTGTTCAGGGACAGGTCAAGACTGAATAACCTGGTATTAAGAAGAGTTGTCTTGAGCAGATGTAATGAACCTGAAGATGGCTTTAAGACTGTGTTGTCATGCCTAAGATTACACTCACACACAGACTTTTTTTTTTTTAAAAACTTTATTTATTTATTTGCCTTGGTGTTTGTCTGGAACTGGAACTACAGACAGTTGTTAGCTGCCATGTGGGTGCTG
This sequence comes from Sigmodon hispidus, assembly GCA_004025045.1. Lineage (NCBI taxonomy): Eukaryota > Metazoa > Chordata > Mammalia > Rodentia > Cricetidae > Sigmodon > Sigmodon hispidus. The sequence goes on from PVIH01000507.1 coordinate 251,563, forward strand.
GGAATCGAACCCGTGTCCTCTGGAAGAGCAGATGGCGCTCTTAACCGCTGAGCCATCTCTCCAGCCCCCCACACGCAGACTTTTAACAGATTAAAACATTTGAAAAGGATTTGGACTGCTCTCAGTCATTAACTAGGAGACATCCTAGGTTGAGAAATATGACACTTTTAAGACCCCAAGGAAATGCTACTGAAAAGCACTAAGTCTAGTCCAACTGGCATTCTCCTAGTGAGAGAAACATTTACCTTCATACTGCAAGGCCATTAACATTCAAGGTAATTAGTTGCATAGGTATTTAGATTAAACCAAGGGAAAAAAAAGACCAGGACATAATCAAAAAAAGCTAACACCAAGAAAACACTTTAATCAAACTATAGAAACAATGGTCATAGTACAGAATATTCATAAGCAATAGATACACCATGTTTCAAATACTTACACAGTTACAAACCATTTGCTTCCTTAACATTTCTGATTAAATTCCTACATGAAGATGATCAGATTTACCATTCTTTTGGAGGGAATGGAGGTATGTTTATCATCAGCTAGATGTACTCCATTATTTATATGCAAGGAACTGCAGTTATGAAGCTTGAAGGACCAGCAGAAAGGCTGACAGACATGGAGCATGACCCTGAGTGTACTGTACCCACAGGTAGCTGGGTGCACTGCTCAGGGCTGGAGGGTCAGAGTGGCTGGTTTGCAGATGCACGGGGCTCTATGAGCTGGGAATCTGTTCAGTCTCATTTGTGATCTGGTTACACTTTGATAGGGGCTACAATCCCTGCAGCTCCAGGGTACTCCTGTGCTCTCCATTGTACCCAGAGGAAAAGTTAGGTTTTTACACTGGTCTGGGAAGTTCTTTCCTGGCTGAATGGAGCTGTTTCTCTTACTGTGGCCTGTCTCTTGTGGCCAGTTGCCTCTTTGTTCATTTAGCTCCCAGCAACACTTGTGATGTGAGGCACATTCATGGCCCTTCTGTCTGGAAGGCACTTCTCTGAGATGTCCATGAGATACCGAGACACTCTTCCCTTACCTTGCTGTATCCATAGAAAGGCCTTTCTTGACTTTCTTACTCCAAGTACACCCCACTGCCACACTTACCACACTCTCCACTCCCTTCCTGGGTTTAATTGTTGTTCTTTCACAGCATTTAATCACTATTGACATCTATGCATTTTACTTGTATGTTTGTTCAATGGTTGGCTGTCTCCGGTCCCCAGGATAACATCAGCTCCAGCAGAGATAGCATTTCTGCTATGTCTAGCCTTATACCTCACTCCTAATGTATACTTAGTGCACATAGTTCCTGCACAAATAAAAGTGACTGTATAGACTGAAGTTCACAGTATTCAGAACTCTGTAAATTATTTTCTCCGGTTTTGCCTGTTTTGGAAAATAAGGCTCAGAAAAGGCAAAAGTGAAGGTAAAGGGGTGTGTGTGTGTGTGTGTGGGTGGGTGTGTGTGGTAGGTGTCCAGTGAGTCAGCAGAGCGTCTCCTTTGGGGCTGTGTAGTAAAGAACATCGATATCTGGGGTCATTCCCTCTCCTGAGGCACCTAATGACTTATCATAGCCTACAGGGTCTAACGGTTCAAACTAAAGGCTACAGCTGTAGACTGATAGAGAAGAAAGCACACACAGATGGGGCCCCAGGGAAGAATGTTTTTAATGCTTTAATAAACTGAACCGTGGCCTCCCCCACTTCCTCCTCCCCATTCCTACATCCTAGTACTTTAGGATGTGATTGTATTTGGAGACAGAGTCTTTAAAGAGGTAATTCAGGTAAAAAGAGGTAATATGGGAGATCCTTAGTCCATACCATGATGTCTTTATTTGAAGAGCAGCTCAGGACACAGACATTTACTGAGGGAAGACCTCTGAGGCCACAGGAAACAGATGGCCTTCTGTAAGCCAAGGGAAGAGAGCCCCATAGGAGCCAATTCTGCTAACAGTGTGATCTCGGACTCCACCCTCCAGAACTGTTGAGAAGATAGATTTCTGTTGTTGCAGCCACCTGTAGTACTCTGTGGTGTATTAATTGTGTGTATTAATAATGCAGACGCATTAGCCCATCCAATTCTTGCATGAGCTACAAGGTAAATATTATAATGTCCTAGTTTACAGATGAGGAAGCAGGCTCAGAGTGGGGAAGTGATGTGTCTGGGGTTGTACAGTTCAGGTTTGTGTGAAATGCAAAGCTAGAGCAACATGTAGTCTAGTGGAAAGATAGGGGACTTTCTAGAATGACCTAGACACTCACATCTGCCCCCATTGTTGGGCAAGTGTCATAAGAATCTTGAGATCTAGGGGATCTACATGATTGAGTGATCATCCTTACTGAAGAGAGAATGGTTTCCAACATTTGGGCCTTAGGGTTCTTTCATGCTCTTTTAAAAATTAATGAGAACAAAACAAATGGGAAAAAACCCAGAGTTTTTGTTTATATCAGTTTATCCTCTGAAGCTACCATATTAGAAATGAAAATAGAGGCATATAAAAAAATTCCATTAGTTATCAAAACAATGGAGTTATCCTTGCAACAACCCTCCAGTGTGGGTACTAGTAATATCATCATCCCATTTTATAGGTGAGAAATCAAGATTTCTTAGTGATGCTACGTAGTCCTAGTCTCACAACCCCAAGATTGGATTATGGGCAGCTTGGCCCCAGAATTCAAGCAGTAAACTACTTTTCAAGCTACTTGAACAGTGTCTTAGTTACTTTTCCCATTGCTGTGGTAAAGTACCTCGACCTAAGGAAGAAAGTTGTATTACAGCTCATAGTGAGAGTATAGGCATCATGATGCAAAAACAAGGTGTCAGGGCTTGAAGCAGCTGATCACATGGCCTCCGCCTTCAGGATAAAGGTGAACAATGGATGCTTGTGATCTGCCAGCTGTCTCCTTTTTCTGCAGTCTAGGATCCGTGTCTAGAGTATGGTGCTTCCCTCTTTTAGAGTGGATCTTCTCATCTAGAGGTACCTGATCAAGATAATCCCTTATAGGCATGCCCAGGGGCTAACTTAATCTAATCCCCTTACAGGTTTGTATCCTGACAGATTCTACATCTTGTCAAGCTGATAATAAGTACAACTCATTATAGACACGATGCTACCATGCCTTTCCTACTAGGGAGTGGCTACTGGAACATTTTTCTGCTGGTTTGAAGTCTCTGTAGCCCGTCTGGAACAAGGACAGGGTACAAAGAGTTAACCTTTCTCAAGATAAAACTTGAAATTGAGAGAAGATTTCTTTCCCTAGAGGCGCACCAGGCATCCCACACCCAGGCAAGGGTGAGAAGTCTGCTCTTACAGCACAAGCCTTCCACGAGTTATTTATTGAAGTGTTGTGGCACCCTTGCCACATCCCAGAGCCTCTGGATGGAGGCTCCTCTGCAGAATCTGTAATTACCCTGAAAGACCAGAAAGAAATGAGTTCTTTGAAGAGTCTGAGGTAGGCTAAAACGTGGCTAAAATATGCACTCCTATGAAAGCCTTGCCCAGCCCACATTTGTCTTTCCCAGCTCATCTTCCCTCTGTGATTATCTGCGTGTCGTGTACCTTCTCACTCACAGCAATCTCGAAGCCTCACAGCAACTTTGTGCAACTGGTCATTTGCAAATTCAATCTATCAACACTTACTAAGCACTGACGGTGTGCCTAGCAATTAACTGGATACCTGAAGCACTGTGCAGAGGAGAAGACAGATAAGGACCTGTCTTTTGGGAAACTCGTGAACATATGGAGAAGACAGATGAGGAGAGAGGCAATCATGGGCAGTACAGAATAAAGAGAAGCATAGGGGTGAGGACCAGGTAAGCGAGCATAGACCAGGAACTCAATAAACTCTTGCAGTCATTGAACTGAGGAACCCACCCCCCCAGGATGAGAGCTCCAGGATAGTGTTACCATTTTATATTTTTGAGAGAAGGATAAAGGCTTTGGTCAGCTCCTCATTGTCATCAGGGATCTGAGCAAGTCTGTCTAGTGGCTCTGACATCTTTTAGGATCTTGAGTTCTTTTCTAGATTTTCTGTATCTCCCTAAAGAGAAAAGGGAAAGGTGGAGCATGGAAGAACATGGGAGACATTTCAGCACTGCTTGGAAGAGCCTCAATGCTGACTTATCTGGTCTGTGTGGAGACACAGGTTGTGATGCAGAGTGAGGCATGGGACTATTCCCACAATTCCTCTAGATGCATTCAGCAGAGGAAAGTGAGATAAGAAGGGGCAGGAATGCGCTCATGAAGCCGGCATGGATTCCCATGGCCACAAACCTCCATCTAGTAGGTGCCCACTGCAGAGTGGTCACCACCATCCTTCCAGCTTCTGGTGACAAACCTGAGTTATCGTTTGAGAAAAGGCAGATTGTGAAGGGATGCTTTTGTTCTTGAAAGGTGGTTTTAGGAATGACTAGATAAAGAGACCCAACAGGGCCATCATCTCTGCTTGCCTTTATCCTGCTTGCAAGCCTCCAGCATTTATAAGAGAGGATAGCATCTAACAGGTATCCCCAAACTTATATGCTCCAAGACTATTCAGTCTGCTGGAAAAGGGTTTCTCTTTCCTTCACAGTGAGTATGTGCCTGCATGTATGTCCAGTTTTTAGTTCCAGAAAAATCATGTTGTCTCTACACTGAACTCATAAGTACCCTCACTCATGCATCTTGACAAAATCCCCTATAGCGTTGAAAGTACACTTTTCCCCAAAGAAACTCAAACAGATAATACTATTGTTGTGCAGCATTTTTCTCTGAGATGAAAACCTTTCATTTTGGAGAGAAACTTCTTATGATAAGTTCTAAAGGGAAGTGAACAAGCTACAGGAAAGCTTGTTTAAGTTTCATATCAGAAGTAAACAACTCAAAATAGTTTCAGGAAGTCCCTGAAAATGATCAGATTAACAAGGACCCTCCCACCAGTACATAAACAGTAAAGACTGCTGAGAGTCAGCAAAAAAGATTCTCAGACAAGCCTAGGAAGCAAAGGCAAGGCCAGAAGCCTGTAAGAACCAGAGACCAGTCAAACTACCCAGAAATAACAAAGAGCAGCAGAGGTGCTTGGAAAGGGACCAGACCAATCTGAGCCACCTGGAACAGACCATCCTGTTGAGCTGACAGGCTATGCCATGCACTCTAGGCCTCTAGCCTTTGTGAACTGTCATCCACGCTGGGTGGGCTTTCATGATCCAGCTGTCTTGAATTCTTTATGCTCCTGTAAGTAGTTCCTTACTTATATTCCTATAAGTAAACCCAATAAAACTCATTAGTTCACTAACTTGGACTTCAGCAGTATTCGTACTTTGGGTGAGTAGACGTGTGTGTGTGTGTGTGTGTGTGTGTGTGTGTGTGTGTGTGTGTGTGTTGTATCTCCCCAGGAAAAGTCTGTAACACAACAACTATCAAGCCCACAGTGGGGTACCTTATGAGAACTGTCCAAGAGCAGCTGGCCTGTCACACAGTTCTACAAGTCAAAAGGAGATAGATGGCATGACAAACACAGGTTCCTAACATATTTATTAAAGGCCAGTTAAAAACTAAAAGACAGAGGTGGACCATGTGATTTTACAGCATTAACAATGTCTTCTTTTTTCTTCCCTGGTTTGTATTCAGAATAGTCAGTCATAGGAGCTCAGAGAAGAACAAAATGCCAGGTTGTTACAGTCAGAGCTGCTGAAGAACATGGACTGGGCAGGCAGGCACCCAGAGCTGACCCCTGTGGTGCTGAAAGTGTTGTAACCTGTGCTATGAGAACCCCCAAAGACCATCAGGGAGCTGGATTTTGATGCAAACACATGAGGTCAGTTTATTCCTTTGAATATGGTTCAAACAAACCTGGCTGAAACCCTTTGTTTTGGAGCAGCTGAGGGTTTCAGCTACACGCTCAGATGTGAGGGGGTATTTAAAGAAAACATACGTAAGTGAGGTTCTACATGTCTTGGCATTTCAGGATCAGGTAAAGGGGTATGGTGTACAGTAATTTCTAGAAACTATTGGCTAAACTTTTGGCATGAATTCAAGCTTTGAATCTACTGGATGAACTTCTGGCACGAAACCAGTTTTGAATCCATTGGCTGTCAAGTGCGTTCTGAGACCTTTCCTAGACTCTTCTCAGACTTGGGCCCTTCTCTCAGGTACTAAACTGTCCTCCCCTGAAACAAAGCTCTACGATGGTGAATCTATGCCTTCACTAACCCACAGCCCCATCACTGCAGACATCAATAAGCCCAGACCTCCCTGAAGTCTGGCAGGGCTGCCTTCAGGTCGCCAGTAGAGGAGAGGGTGAAACTCTTCCTTTGCTGCTATTGGTCAGTCCAAGACATAGCTCTGGTAATCTCCTCTTTCTCAACAGTGCACTGAAATGAACCTTTGATGAGTACACACTGGTGTCCCTTTGGGGTGGTGGTGCTCTTTCCTGGGGAAGCTAGTGGAGTTTGTGATGGGTGGCAAGTCAGAGAAAGGAATATATTCATTTTCCTTCTTTTCAAAAATGATGATGCAAAACATCACAATCCAATGTGAGCATAAAAAATACACAGAAAATCATTTGTAAAAATGCAAGCCACCTTCAATGCATGATCTCATCCTAACTAGCATTATATGTTGCTGTGCAACCCTTCAGCCTTATGAGTGCTTAAGCAAATGAGGGTATACTTAATAAGTTTTTATCTGGCTTTCTCCAAAATTGAAATGAAGCATTTGAGCATGCTCACGAGGCTGCATGCAACACAAAGAAAGAAATCATGTCTGTTTGATCATTGCTGATTTCCATGGCTGACCATCTATGCTGTGTACAAAAAAATGTCATAGGTAATTGATTAGGCAATGTGTAGGCATCAAGGCATATCATTTAATTACCTCCTTACCATAAGTAAATACAGTAGTCCCTTCTGTGAACCACATTCCCTCAGACATCACAGTGCTACATCTTCACAGGAGATGTCTAAGAACACTTCCCCATTCTATGTGTTTGTTTACAGCATTTCAGTTTTCATTGGAGACTGAAGGGACAGCTCTGCTCCTGCCCTAGGCAAAACTTAGTAGACCATCCTGGGTTGGTCACTGCCACAGGAGTCCTTAAGCAACATGGGTCCAGAACAGTCGTGAGTCTGCTTTCATTTGGGCCATGTTAACCATGCTAAGCCTTCATCAGCTAGCTACCAGGGCATCTGCTTACATCACAGATGTCTGGCTTTCACCAAGACCACTTCCTGTCCTGCAGAACTGTACAAGACCATCCTCCAACTCTGCTGCCATCCTCAGGAGGCTGGACCTGCTCACAAAAGATTGTCATAGCTGGGCTTGTTGACTCTTGACATTCCTTCACAGAAGGAAGAGGAGGTGAGGAGGGTTATGGGATGGTCATCTAAGTATCCAGCCCCTTCTCCCAACCAGCTGTATGCAATTCAGCATGTAGCTTTGAGGTCGCAGAAAAGGCTGTAGTCTTTCTCAATCTGTGGATCATGACCCCCCCCCCACAGGGGTTGCATGTCAGATATCCTGCATATAAGATAGGTACGTTATGACCTATAACAGTAACAAAATTACAGTTTTGAAATAGCAACAAAAATAAATTTATGGTTGGGAGTCACCACAACATTAGGAACTGTATTAAAAGGTCTCGGCATTAGGAAGGTTGAAAACACTGGGTTAGAACATATAGATGGGGTAGAACTAGAGGGGTGACCTCATTTACATACCCATGAGTCATTATCCCTGCTGGGTTCAGACATTCCAACTCCAGCTGCTCTAAAGTATCCTATGCTCCTGCCTGTGACTTCTCACCCACTGCTCTGTAAATAAGGCTACTTTGGTAGAACCATATCTTGATCCACTTTGGGACCTAAGGAGGAGGGATAGACATCATTTACATCTTCCCCAGGGAAAGAATTTGAGTACCAAGAAGCCAATTGTCCCAAGGCCTCTGATGACTCTTCCACTCTCTTTGGCTTTTTTCTCCCGTCACAGGATCTGTGTCCAGATGCCCACCTGCGAGTCTTTGGCTTTGGTTTGGGTTTTTTTTTCTTTATAAATGAAGTCTAGATTTTTTTTTATCCAAAAAAAATACAGTGGCCATATTATCAGTGCTTTTTACATTGGTTCCTGAAGTTCCAATTCTCACAGCACGACCGAGAAAGAGCTACGTAATCCCCACACAGTCTAATATGTCACATTATAATAAAGAAGTAGTGAGCTTCAGGAACCCAAGCCCTTTACAATTTGCAATAAACTGGCTTGCTTTTTGATTCAGAGGGTCAACATGAGTCTCTCTCTATGAGGACTCTTTGGCATTTGAAGCTACTCTGCTTCCAAGACCCCCTGAGAACTAAGAGCAGCTTCTGACCAATGGTGAGGACTTGTCAATCTGGGGCATGCTAGGAACTGGCTTCAGAACTTCAGTGTGGTAAAGCTTCCATTGCCAGGGTGCTAACTGGTTTGTTAACACTGTGTTCTCCCCTTTCTGGCTGGACCACTGTGCTCTGGGGTCACCTTCACTTGAACTTGAACCTTTGGCTTTAGCCCTCTTCCCCTTCACTCAATATTCAAAACTGATTATGGAGCAAATTTGCCTCCCCCACCATGAGTACAGGTGAACTTTCCTATGGACTCAAAGCCTAGGAGGCAATGAAGTCAGGACAAGATGGCGTCCTTCATGAGGGTAAATCTGCTGTCCAGCACCATAGTACCCAGAGTTAGTGGCTTCATGGCTTTGAGTGGCAAGGGTGCTTGGGAACGACCAGATGGATGGATGGATGGATGGATGGATGGGAGACCAAAGCTGAGAATGCTTATCAGTTCATTAATACTGGGCACAGACTGCATGAAGTTGGTAGAAAGGAGAGAATGCAGGAACATGGAGATGCCAAGCCTGAGCCAAGAAAGTTGTTTTGCTATGGAATATATTATTTTTGCAGGTTGCTATAGTTACCGCTGTGAAATTAAAAATTAAAACCTTGTGAAAGAGAGAGGGTTGACTGAGATGAGGCAGTTCCTTGACAGGCTGAGTTATTTATCTTTTCCCCATGTAACATCTGGTTACGTGCTTGCAAATTTATTTTTAATTCAGAGCTCTAAAAAAGATTTTGCATTGATATGCCATGCAGAAATGAATCACTTGGGAGAGAAAGATTAGCGGGTAGTATCCAGTGGCAACTGGTGACCTCTTGTGTGTCCCCTGGCCTTTGCCTCTGCTTCTCAGGCAACCTCTAGGCATCAGTGTAGGACTGGCAAGCATCTGGAACCCCTGCCAATCAAGCAGCAGCCGTAACCATGGCTTCCAGATACAGAGCCTTGCTGGAGGCTGCTCTCAGTTTTAGTGACTCTGACCAGGAAGATAAGTGTGGCTCCTGGAAAGAGGCTTTGAGATCCCACTTTCTCCCAACCTGTGAAACCCTCAATATCAATATAATCCAGTTTCTCTCTCTCTCTCTCTCTCTCTCTCTCTCTCTCTCTCTCTCTCTCTCTCTCTCTCTCTCTCTCTCTCTCTCTCTCCTTTGAATCAGATTCCCAAGAAAGACAATGCTTGTGGCTTACTGGAGGTGACACTGGCTGGAGCTGGGTGATGTGGAATCTGAGTCCGTCCCAGTCACTGCAGGCTCTATGTGCTTGTGAAAATGATCCTTCTTTTTAATTCCCATCCATTCATTTCTTCAGGAGCAGTTGGACTCTGCAGTATTCCCTAAGCCCACCCTGGAAGTCTCAAGAGTCACCAGGCATCCTTGTTTCCTCTGTCACCCACAGAGTAAGGTTGGGATCTCAGGGTGGGCCTCCCTGAGAGTCCCCTCACCTTTTTCCTACCTCAGGCCTCTGACCTGGATGGCTCCCCTACACAGAGATCTCTTCATCTCTTCACTTGTGTTTCCAGTTCTTTCTCCTCTGCCACACCCAGGGCTTTCCCACAATCCACTAACCTCTGCTTTTCTCTTCTGCTTCGCACACTGGCCAGGCTCCTCAGTTTTGGGTTCTATGCTTCCTTACTAGCTACCAGGTGGTCCTCTTCTTGGAAGAGAAAGGTTTTCCCACAATGCAGTGCTGCAGTTATTCTGTTTGTAATTGTTGCTACTCTTGCTTTATTGTGCCTGTTCTAAACTTTAGTACAAGTTTCCATGTATGTACAGGAAGAAGTGTACATATATAGGGTCTGTAGTTTTCAGTCATCCCGTGGGGACAAGGGGTGCCTACTGTAGTATATTTTCTTCCTGCCTTCTTGTTGTCTGTATCAACAGCAGAGATTATCTGACTTGGTCACAACTTTGACCTCTATGTCCAGAGTAGGGTCTACAGTCCACACACAGCATAGGACTTAATGTTTTTTGGGTAAATGAATAAATGGAGTGAGAGCATGAAGAAAACGTTTTCCATTTTTCACTGTATGCTAGACCAGGTAGGGGTAAGATAGGATGGGCTGAAAATGAGAGGAAAGGAATGTGACCCCCCCAAAAGGTCTCACAGGCTAAAAAATGAATGCCAAAGGTAACTGTAAAGGAAGAATTTAGTTCTCTATAACAGCTGAGGCATGTGCATGCCTGGGAAGGTCCATGCAGCAGAGGCGAGTGCATGCCTGGGAAGGTCCATGCAGCAGAGGCATGTGCATGCCTGGGAAGGTCCATGCAGCAGGGGCATGTGCATGCCTGGGAAGGTCCATGCAGCAGGGGCATGTGCATGCCTGGGAAGGTCCATGCAGCAGGGGCATATGCATGCCTGGGAAGGTCCACGCAGCAGAGGCATGTGCATGCCTGGGAAAGTCCATGCAGCAGGGGCATGTGCATGCCTGGGAAGGTCCACGCAGCAGAGGCATGTGCATGTATAGAAAGGTCTGTGGGGAAGGGCTTTGCTGCAGTGACAGCAGCCGTCCTGTCGGGTGTAAAGGCTAAACAACAAATGTCCTAACAGCCACTCTATATTGAGTATTTGTTATTACCCAACACAGTGTTTTAGATAAGTGAACTCACTCTTTCGGCCCTGTAAGATCACTATTATTATTCCCTGTTGGCTCCCCAGTGTCCAGGAGGGGCACAATACACATTCATAGACGAATGAGTCTCCATGTCATTTTCAGGGCATCAGATCTGACAGAGTGGTGTTTTGGTGAAGAACAAACAGGGAGCCCAGTCTGTCTGGCTCTGTCCATGGTGGCAAAGGAGACCTTGTCCCTGTGTGTTGACTTACTTGAGTCACCTTGGGCCCTGAAGAAATGACTCTCCATCCCCACCCATCATCCACTGTCACAAATGGCCTCACAGGATTGGGCTGAATCTGAACAGTGCTGGGCTAGGTGGACCAGCATCCAGGAGAGGGCTTTCCTATCAACAGCAGATGCAGCCTGGCCCTTGTGTCTTTGAAGCATCTAGGCTGTTGTCATATTCCACTGTGTCTGATGGGAAAAGTGGGAGGATCAGGGAACATTTTGTGGGCAGACATATCCAAACTTCTTGACAGGTCTGGACTCATCACTCAGGTTTCCCATATGAGTGTGCTCCAAAAATCATGGCTCAAACCCTGGGCTTGTACACTCATTGGAGGATGAATAATTAAACTAGTTCCCAGTGCCAGCAGCTTGGTGCAGGGGGTGCTGTGTAGCTCACAACACAATGTCCCAGCTTGACTCTGTTTGGGGGAGGGGCTGTTGTTTCTGGCAGCTAATTTGGTAGTGCCCAGAGCCAACTGAAGCAGGTCTCCTGATTGAGGGATCTGTAAGGGTGTTCCCATGAACAGAGACAGAATTGGGGAGGTAATGCTTCCAGATAAACCAGGCACAAATTAAGTTGCCTTCTGGACAAGGGGTGACCTTAATGGTCTATTCTTAGCTCCTTCCCATTTCTCATCTCTTCTGTACAATGACAACTTGGACTCCACTTTTAGAGGAGATTTAGACCAGTCATGCAAACTCAAAAGGCCTTGGAAAGGCAAAGGCACTGTCAGTCAAGAGGACCTCTTGGTTCCTTCTTTGTCTGCTTTGCTCTAGGCTATGAGCTCTGGCAATAGGGACTTTAGGAATAGACCTGGCTAGGGTGACAGGGGAAGAGGTGTGTAAAGAAAGGACTGACAGGCATTTATAGAAAAGCAGGGTCGGGCGGGCCCTGTGTTCTTATGGAGATGCACAAGCAGCAGCCTAGACACTTCTTCCACTTATTTACACAGCTGAACGAGGAAGTGAGCTCATTGTATATAGAAGACTGAAAAGGCAGACTTAGTTAATCTTGGTAGGAGGTCTCTATAGGGGACCAGTAAACATCCAGGAGGAGGATGCTGCTGTTGACATTTCACACACACTGACATCTGCCCACAAATCAGGGGAAGGCTTTGCTATTTCCCTGAACCTGACCCCATGAAGGTTTTGCTGTTCTCATGGGTTTGAAGCATTGGGCTCCTTGACATGGCTGTGCTCCTGTCAACAATACACATTCACTGAGCACTTCGCCTGCTCCCCACACTGCTGCCTTTACTCACCTGTCAGCACTGGGAATTTGGCATCTTGTCCCCAAATGCTTGTTTAGGCTGCATGGGAAGGATGGTGGGAACCATATAGGCTAAACCAGATGTTTGCTCAAAATCTATAGGATGGATTCTTGGGACCTTGGACATTTCACAGCAGGTGGATTTAGAACAAGATCCACAAGTCATTCTTCAAGATCTTTGAGTTTGTTTATGTAGACCATTCTGGTGGCTGGCCATTATGTGGCCCAAAGAGCAAATAGCATAGGTTCCTTTTCTGAGCCTGGTCCAAGCAAAGTCCTGAAACTGGTGCATTTGGAGAGGAGAGAAGATCACACACGTATGTGGTAGTGTGATAGGGTGTCTGAGCTCAAAAAGTTCTGAGGATCTATTTAGGCCCCACTCTTGGGGAATTTAGGAATGAATGCAATGTTGCTATAAGTAATATCAATTATTACCATTATTATATTACCACTGAACTATAGTCTATTTGCAAGAATAAAATAGAATAGGTAAGGAAGTCCAAGTTAGTCCCTGGGGACTGAGGATGTTTGTCATATTTCTACTTCTAATAGGCATCTTGTTATCCTCATTCTTGATGCTTTGTGATTATAAAATGGCTTTTGGGTCTTAGGAAATGCACCCCTTTCTCTGAGAAAGAGGAGGAAGCAGTAATCATTGCTGTAAGAGCTTTACATGCACACTAACATCTGAACATATGTAATTACTATTGGGTTCACCGGTGTTATGGACCACTCCTAGTCAAAGGCAGACATGAATTCTTGGCTTCTCTGTAGCCACTGTAAGAGGAGCTGTTAGCTTTTATGGAAGGCAGCTGTGCACTCATGGTAGCTTTCTGAACTTGGAAATCCTCTCTGTCTAGGAACACTGATAATTTGCACTTCTGTAAACAAAGCCCACTTATCTCTAATAACATATGTACATGACATGGGTAGTGTAGCTAGGCTAAGGATCTAGTCCCCTCCTGCCAAGTGCCAGCCAGCTGTGTGTCTCAGACACCCCTTGCCCCTCCCTTCTTTTCTCTGCCCGCGCTTGATCCACTGTAAAATGGAACATGTTGATTCCCAATGGAGTGATTTACCAGGATGAAAAAAAAAAAAAAAAAAAAAAAAAAAAAAAAAAAAAAAAAAAAAAAAAAAAAAAAAAAAACAAAAAACCAAGATTCTGGAAGGAATGTTGAGTCATGTCTGACCTTTCTTGGGCATCAAAGAAAAGTCAACACAATCACCATTGTTATCGCTGTTGTGGCTATGACTACCATGGTGAGATTAGAGAGAAAGATCACTATTGTCATTATTGTGGCTAGAGTCACCACTGTGAGGTTTGTCTGTGGGTAAAAACGAGGCCTAGAGTCCTAAGGCATGGCCCAGTTGACCTGTTGGTGACTTTAGAGCAGCCCCATCAGCAACCAGGTGCTCCCTTTACTGTAAGAGTCTGGTCTCCAGTCTCAGATGTATTTACTCTCAAACTCTGTTCTGAGCCCTGCTGTGGAGGGCAGCCAACGTGAGCTGGGAGGAGAGAAGTTATGGCAAAGTTAGAGGCTGTCTTCCAATGACCTCTTCCTCACAGGCTAGGCCTCTTCCTCACAGGCTCAGGCCCCTCTGAACTCAGACTCCTCCTTTCTGTATCTGGTTCCTAGCTCCTTCTCCCTCTGTTCTTTCTCTCTGGACATGTCTTCCTTTATCCATTTTTTCATTTTCTCCCGACACTTTCCAGCCTGCTTCCTGTGGTAGTCATGCCTTGGTGAGGGGGAGCTGGGGGTTCTGTGGGGCCAAGGTCCACAGAGTCTATACTGAGAGAGACCCTGGGAGGGAGGAAGGTGTTTTTTGGAAAGGTAGATAGGAGATCCTTCTGCCCTCCAGAAAGAGCGTGTCTTCTAACTTCTGGTGATCTCAGCAAGCTCTCTCCTTTCTATGCCTCAGTTTCCCTGTCCAATTGAAGAGCTGAGCAGACTGGCTTTTGATGACTAAGTACATTTCCAAGTCTCAAGACAGCATCTGAAATGCAAATGTCCTCATATCAACCTTTACTGAGGTGTTACAGGAAGGGATCAGAGTTGGCAGGGCTCCAGTAATTCCAGCCTTACGCCACCAGGCAGGTCAGCTGGCCTTTGCCTAGTTCTTCAACAACGTCGACTGAAGTTTTCAACACAACATTTTAACCCCCAAGTAAAATGCGAAGTCTGACAGCAGTAACTAGAGGGTATAGATTTACCATGTGTCAGGCATTTTGCTAAAATGTTTCACACATATTAATTTATGATGTAATCTTCCAGTAATGCAGTGAGGAAAAGCATTATTAATAGTTTAAAATTGAGTAACGAGCAATTGAGTAACTTACCCACGGCAGCTCAGCAGATTGGAGAATCTAAGAACAGTTCACTTGGCTCAGAACTACTGCTATTTGTATGTTTGGAGGGGGGAAGGGAGTCAACTTGTCTTTTCTGATGCTGGAATCTCTCTTGCAGCATTCTCTTCGGGTTCTTTGCTTGACTTCAGCTTGTACACCTGCAGGGATGGAGAGCTCACTACCTCCCTGGGGATCTAGCTCTGGCTGCATCAGGATAAAAACACGCCCTCAAGTTTGTGGAGTGCTTAATAAGTCTTCAAGACTCAGAGTGGTTTCCGGGGAAACAGAGCAGCTTGCTCAGCCCCCAGGGACATGGTGTGGTCTGGATTACAAGTGAAGAAATTTAGAAGGAGCCAAAAACCTCACGTTTTGTTGCCACGGGAGCGAGGACACATTGTGGACCCACAAGCAGAAGTTTATTGTGTGAGTTGTTCCTGCTTGCTCCGTTTCGTACTGCAGACTGGGTGGGAAGTTGGTTTGGAGCCATTGTGGCGGTAACTGCAATCTCAGCTATCGAGAGTGGAGGCAGGAGGATGGTGAGTTTGAGGCTCCATATCGAAAGCTAGTGTGAAGAAACTAGGGTGGTAGATGGAGTTTAGCGGCCTAGGATATTCCTCTAGCACCTTCAAAGGAAAAGTTGACTGGCTTGGTTTATGGATCTACAGCAGCAGTTCTCAAACTGTGGGTCCAGTCCTCCTTTGGTGTTTGAATATCAGATATTCTTAACAGTGGCAAAATGACAGTTGTGAATTAGCAATGGAAATAATTTTATGGTTGGGGTCACCCCAACATGAGGAACTGTATTAGTAAAGGATCACAGCATTAGGAACGGGGAGGAGCTACTGCTCTAGCTGGCCATGAAGACCAAGATCAGGGAACAGGCCTCTGATGAATGTCTTCTTGCTGAAGGAAGAAGGACAAAGGAAAGCATGTCCATGTGCACACAGATGACAGACAGACAGCCATAGATGGGAATTCATGTTTCAAGGCTCGCCATCTCGTTAGTCCATGCAGGAGGGTTGCACTCTCTTGATGTTAACATTTAGTCCTGACTCCTGATACTGTGACAGGAGAATCACAGATTATACTTCTTGGGAGACAGTTCCAAGTCACAGGACTGAGCATCAGCCTCACTTGTGACATGGCCTTTGTAAGACCAGCTTCTTCCCGGAGCTGTCATGTGGGTGGTAGAGCATAACACAGAGAGGCCAGGGAGAGCTAGACACTAATGTTCCTGGGATTTTGACATTGTTAGCTATTAAAATCTGTTGTCTCAGAAAAGTATTTCTGACTTGGTCAATGGTTTGATCAGATAGCAAATGAGGTCAGGATGTTGCCTTGACCCCAAACTGTCCTGTTTGGCATATAGAAAAAGAGTCCCAGGGAAGAGAAGAAATTTGGGCATTCCAGTTACCTGGTGACCTAAGAAGAGCTCCATGGAGCAAAGTGAACAGTAATTCACCAGTCCCATGGGCTGTTGTAAGAAATGTGAGGTTCAAGAGGGAAAACAGGCCCCTGGGAAGATGTTGTCTTCACCAGGCTTCCTAGAGATCACTGTTTTGGGGCCAAAGAGTGTTCATCCTATTATCCAGTTATGTGCTCCATGAGGAATGTCCATGCTTAGTTTTGAGACATGGGGCAGGAGAAAATACCTTTTGTGTTTGGGGACACAATAAGTGCAGGAGTGTGACTATGGCTGAGTGGTTCCGTGGGGAAAGCAAGGACTTAAGAAGTGCTGGTGGTGCTTGTGTCTGTGACCACTCTGAGCCTCTCTCTATCCATGTGGAAAACAGAGATGGGACCTTCTGAGAGGCGTAAAGGTGATCCAGACAGCTATGGAGCTGGAAAAGTTGCCTGCTAAGATCCATACTTAAAAATTAGGCAGTTCTGTGCTCTCTCTCTCTCTCTCTCTCTCTCTCTCTCTCTCTCTGTGTGTGTGTGTGTGTGTGTGTGTGTGTGTCTCTCTGTCTCTCTGTCTCTGTCTGTCTCTCTGTCTCTCTCTCTCTCTCTGAAAAGAGAAAGCGCTTTAGACACTTTGCTTTCTTGTGAAGCCAAGCTGGGCATCTCTGGCCTCTTGGGTTGTACACCGCTCTGCCAATCTCTTGGCAGCCACCACTGGGAGAACTGAATATGAGACCTACTGGTCCAGCCCTTTTGCTCCAGACTCCCCTCTCCTCCAGGTGCTCCCTAGATCTGGAGGCAGCTGTGCCAGCTCAGGGAGGAAGGTTCTAGAAGAAGCACCTCCCATTCCCTGGAGGTGTTTGCTCAGGGCCACCCCAGGATGAATATTTCCTTTTATAATGTTGCTAATCACTTCCCCCTGCAGGCAGGAGCCAGCCTTTCCACTGCTCCCGCAGCTGTGGTGCCCCGTGGGCTCTTCATCAATGTTACATGGTAATTAATAATAGATTCTCCTGCTCCAACTCTTGTTCCCTCTGACAGGCTGGATATTCCCTACCAGATGAGACCAAAATCAAAGGCCTGAAATTGCAACTGAAAACATTGCCTCCAACAACTAGAGGGAAGAAATCGGGACAGCTTAAACTCACTGTGGCTCTAGTTCTCGATGGTCTTCTTGTTTTAGCCCATGGCACCACAGATGGATGGTTCAGCATCAAGGACTGGAGACTTTGACCCATGTTTATATTCTAGTGTGTCTTGGTGAGATGGAGCAGATGGCAATGAAACTCAAGATTCACTCCTTTGACAAATGCCCAAGTGATGCTGATGCTGGTAGTCCAGGCACCACTCTCTGAGAACTCACCACTGCTTTATTTACTATGAGCACAGAGAGAGTTAGTAGATACTTGGCCCAGGGACATGGAGTGAGTAAGGTAAAGTGGTACCCACTCTCTTAGATTGTATCAACTCAGGGCATCATGTGATGGGTTAGAAAGCAGGTTCTAGAATTAGATGTGCTGTATTCAAGGCCTGAATCTATAACTACACATGGAAGAGCTGCCTGTTTTTCTCTTTTGAAACTGTCTAATGGGAATAATTATGTATCATGTTTCAGTTGACCAGAGGAACAGCTGAGTAAACAAATGTAAAAATATCTTCTCAGAAGTGTTAGTAACATAAATAATATGACTTAGTATGTGGTTAAAAACTGGGTGATTGTCCACAGCTGCGTGACTGGGTCTTGTGGCAGGGGAGTGACATTCATTTATCAGTTTATTTCACACAATTGTCTTGACCTCTAAGAACATCCCAGGTCTGAGGAACATAAGGACACATCCAACAGCCACAAATCTCTCCTCTCATGGGGGTGCAGGATGGGTGGGTCAGTTGGAGGGGAAATGTCTTAGCAAAAGGAACATATATTTACAAGACTCCATAGAAGTGTGATGTATAACAAAGAAGAACTTTAAAAGGCCAGGAGAGAGATGCTTTCTTAGGGATCAGAGTCAGCTGAAGTCCTTACGACAAGGTGTCCACCGGAGAAAGACCTGTCTAGGCCTTACAAAAAGCTGTGGGGAGGGAGGGTATCCTAGGAACTGTAGACCCAGATCTGTTCAATGTATCCAAGTTGGGCATCTCATGCTGCCCATCCTCTAAAGGCCTTTAGGGCTTTAGACCTTTGGGTTTTAGAAGTACTAACCCCACCAGAAGCATATATTCTTATACTGCAGGGCTGTTCAATCTGACTACCAGATATGAGCAGCTTTAGCAGTGGCCAGCTGCAATGACCATTTTCTTGTCTGAACCCAGCTTGATTGGCCTGTCTGAAGGATGAAAATCTCACCTTTATCTCTGGTAGAGTAAGAGTCAGAAGAATGCCTGGCTGTAAATGTTTTGCCAGCTGGACTTATAATAGGTGCTATGTGAATAGCCTCCTGAGGCTTGGCTCTGGGTGAGGCTCAAACCAGAATTCTCATTGTGCCAGGGTGTGTGTTATATTAGCATAAATTTACATGAAACCCCAAATGTTGCATTTCCTTTCTGCTGCTGGTTCCTGTAAGTACAGGCCATCACTCAAAAATTGCTCTCCCTTTTCTCCACTACTCCCTTTGCACTTTTAAAAAAATTTCAAGAATTCATCAGATATTCTGGTGTGGAAGCTATTTTGATTTGGGTTTCTTTTGCAGGAGGGACTGTCCTCCATGAAGTCCCCGATTCCCTGCCTTCCTGGAAGAAGACAGCAGCAATGATTTCAGACAGTGGAAGGGCCTGGAATCTTCAAAGGAAAAGTCAGTTTTATTTTCTGCTCATAACAGTAGAGCCTAGAGACAAGGAGACAGTATAGAGCAGCAGGAAGAATTCACAACAAAGTCCTCAGACCAACCTAAGCAAACAGTGCATTCCTGCTCATTCATTCCCTGGTAATATTTTCTTAGAGTTCTCATTCTAATACCCCTGCACTTCACCCCTACCCTGGCACATACACAAGGATATATATGTATGGCTTTTCTTTATGCTATTACAAACTTGCCAACATCATTTTCCAAAACTATGTAGCATTCCTAGATATAATAAGCTCTTAACATGCCCCCTGTCATAGAGTATTTAGATGGTATTGGGTTTCGCTGAGGTGTTTGTGGCTGTGATGTATGCATTCCTGGCTTTTTTTCATTAAATTTTGGTTACAGAATGGGAGAAGGTAGCAAGATAAAGGCTCTGAAAAAACTTTGTGGCAGTTGTTTCTGGATTTCAGAATGTGCTTTTGGGTTGTTGTCACCATAGGCCACTTAAATCAATAAGCCACTGAGCACCTTTGATAACAGTAGATGAGACATGCTCCTGCAACATGATTCCCAGATTCGGGGGTCCTCCAGTCAGTCAGGACACTTGCTCCTTTATTGGGATGCTTGAATGATATGCCTTTTTGCAACCATCCTTGGTGCACAGCATGCAACTGGGATTCAAGGAAGCTTGAGCTGTCTCTAATTTTCACACATCTTACTTTGTCATAACAACAACAACAAAAAAGACTTTCTGTCAGCCAGAAATACCTTTAGCTTAAATGAGTAAACATTATTAGTTTATTTCCTTTTCTTTCTCTTTCTCTTCTTAATCTTCTTCTTTCTCTTCTTTCTTCTCCTCTTCCTCCTTCTCCTCCTCCTCCCTTCTTTAATAAGAGCATTCCAAGAGCCAGCTATCCAGGGAATGTGTGACCGCCTAATGATGTTCTCTAGCCCTTGGGTTCTATCTTTTCTGCCATTCCTGAGAAGGGGACATTTGTTTCTATACTTGTTGCCTCATAGCCCCATTATGATTGCTACACCTCCATGTATCAGGTTCACATCCAAGGTACTAAGAAAAAGAAAAATCAAGGGAGCAAATGGCTTCATTATTAAGCTTGTTTTCTATGTAAGAAAGACAAAAGCTTTCCTTAAAACCTGCACAGATTATTTTGTTTGAATTTTCATAAGCCAAAAACATGTTATCAGGATTCACACCCAGGGCTCAGTAATGGCAGCTTCTGTGGTGGGAGAATAAAACAAATAGGAGAATAAAACAGAGGACTATACAGAGAAGAATTGGGTGGAGTTAATAAGAAGGAGCCCACGAGGAAGAATACATCACCACAGACTTTGTGGAAGATGGGGTCATTTTGCCCCAGAAGGATGCTTTTGTTGGCTGATACCCATTCCTTTGGCTCACAGAGTAACTAACCAGGGCTAGGGAATACATGATGTTCCACAATGAGAAGAGAAATGTACAGTGTAAATCTATGACATCTGGAACTGTTGTAGCTTCCATAAGGAATCAAGGTTAGAGATTTAGGCTGAGGACCTGTGCATAGATGAAGGAACAGAATTGGAGCCAAGGTCTTGATTTAAATACACTATGGCACACCTGACTTACAGACTTTCTTCAGTTACAAATGTTAGCAACATTTTCTCAGAGTTGTGCAAATGAGCTTATCAGGTAATCAGAAGAATGGGAACCTACAGAGATGCAAACAGGAAGTCAGCAAAAAGGGTTGCATGGGGATGATGTAGTTTTGAAGAACTGTATTGGGCCACATTTGACCAACACTTTTTAGCTTGACTTGATCTGACATGCTGATGTGATGTTCCAAGCAGAGAGATCCACGAAGTGTTCCAGAACCCTCTCATCATGAGATAGACTGTTGGCCATCCTGATCCTTGCCATCAGGCTTGCACCAATGTCAGGCCTAGCATTCCCATGGAGGGGGCTGGAAGGAACATAGGAGGAGGGTTATGTTTTGGTTCCTCAAATGCTTTCTTAGTGGCTTCTGAGCTTCCTGTTGTGGGAGACCCTGTGTAGGCAAGGTTGGCAGCTGATCAGAAGTAGACAAGATAGCAATCCGAGAGCCTAGGCAACCTTGGCCTGAAGAGGTGTGAGGAAGTGGAAAGGCTATATGATAGTATATGTCTGTTCCTGTCCTGGCATAGGCTGCTGGCTATTCTCTGCAGTTCTGAGCAGAGGTCTTCCATAGATCTCAGTTTTCTCATTTGGGCAATGCACAGCCAGGGCCAAATTGACAGTTGTTTCCAGTCAGGGCTGGATTTATAAGTAGTTCCACAGTACTGTGCTGTAGAGGCCTGCTAAAGAGACAGAGATGATTGACAGCCCTGCTCTCCTGGAGCACCAATGTGTGAAGACACACACATAGCACAAGTCTGCATGTAACTGACAGGAAACATGGATTGGGGGTGGGGGAGAAACTAATAAGTTTTAACCTATCTATTTGACTCTTTCAAATTACTTTAATTTCAATTAACTTGGAGCGCTCTGATCTTGAGACCATATCAGGCTCAGCAGGAAAGTGGGCCAGTGGCTGAGCAATGCTGGTATTCTGGGTAGGCCCATGACTGCCTATAGGGCCCACATTCTTGAAGTACAATGTGCATGGGAGGAGGGGTAAACAGGCTGTGAAACAGAAGAAGTGCCACATGTGTGTGTATGACTTGGGAAGGATGCGCTGGCCCTGAAGTTGGTAGATGAGTAGGACCTGGCCACAAAGTAATGTGAGGACTCTACATGAGAGGAACAGGTGTGGGCATGTCTCTGTGCGTGTGCTTTGGGCATAGCTTCTATCTGGTGGGGAATGAATGTGGAGGGTGAGGAGAAAAGGGGTCATGAAGAGTAGGGACAGGCAGGACAGGACCTAGAGGTCATAAGGGTTCTAGATCCTGTGCTGAGGCATAGGAGTTAGAGTGAAATTTAAACAGTGGTATTTTTGCACTGTTGAGGAAATCTTCTTTCCTGCTTCTGGGAAGGTAGGTGGGAGGGCAGAGAGGGGGCCAGGTTTTTCAGAGTTGTGGAGAAGAATAAGGAAGCAAGTGTGGGTAGGTCTCTGGATAGCCCTGCCCCTGTCCTCTCCATAGGCACACAGAGCTGCTTATTGCTTCAAGGACTAGTTTCTCTGATGAATTTTCTGTCACATTTGCTAATTTTGAGTTAAAAAACAACTCAAACTCTGCTATTATGGAGTGGGATGCCTCAGCTATATGGGGACTCAAAGCCTTCAGGGCCAGGATGGCCCTTGACAATAGTCCGCCAACAAGGTCGACCAGATGTCTCTGGAAGGTTGGGAGAGGGTACTGAAGGAATAGCCTTGGGGTCCTTGGTAGCCTTGATA
Organism: Sigmodon hispidus; assembly: GCA_004025045.1. Classification (NCBI taxonomy): domain Eukaryota; kingdom Metazoa; phylum Chordata; class Mammalia; order Rodentia; family Cricetidae; genus Sigmodon; species Sigmodon hispidus. The sequence continues at coordinate 273,915 of PVIH01000507.1, forward strand.
ACAACTTAGTTGGTTAGATTTTGTTAACTGACACAACCTAGGATCATCTAGAAAGAGGGAAACTCAATTGAGAAAATGCCTTCATCATATCAGCCTATAGGTAAGCCTGTAGGGCGATTTTATTGATTAATGTGTAAACAGACAAATCTCTCATGCCTGTCTGTTTCCAAATAACTGCTCAGAGGTTTACATTAATAATAAATGTTTGGCCTACGGCTCAGGCTTATTACTAGCTAGCTCTTACCATTTAAATTAACCTATTTCTATTAATCTATGTATTGCCACATGCTGGTGGCTTAATGGTTCTTTCACATCTTGCTTCTTGGGTGGCTTGCTGCATCTGCTCTAACTCTGCCATTGTTCTTTTCTGTCTTTAAATGTACTGCCTAACTTTATTCTGCCTGACTATTGGGCAAAAAAGCTTTATCAACCAATGAGAGCAATACATATTCTCAGCATACAAAAAAAGCATCCCACAACATTAATGATTGATATAGGAGGGTCTAGCCCACTGTGGGCAGTGCCAACTCTGGGCAGGCGGTCCTGATTTGTGCAAAATACAGTTGAGCAAGTCATGAAAATGAGCCAGGAAGCAGTATTCCTCCAAGGTCTCTCTTCTGGTCCTTCAGTAATGACTGTAATAGAGAAATATATGTCAAACAAACTGTTTCCTCCCCAAGCTGCTTTTGGTCTTGATATTTTATCACAATAATAGAAACCAAACTAGAATCACCCTGTTATCAGTTGATCCTTCAGAGTGTATCCCAAATCTAAACCCTGATGTTCTATCTACCACCTCCACCTCTATCCTGTATCATGAGTTCTAATGGCCCCTCTGCTCTCCTACAAGTTGTTCTTGAAGAACCCTATTAGTGTAGGTGGGAAATCAATGGGTGGGTTCCTGTGGCATTTATAGGTAAAGCCAAGAGGCCCACATGTTATCTGCTCCAACTGGGGCCAGTTCCTGCTTTCATAACCCTGTCACCAGACTTCCCATTCTTCTCGAGACTCTGTTCTTCTGTGCTTTCTATTCACTGATCATGGAAACTTTTCCCAAGACAGTCACACGGTTCCCTTCACTATTGGCAATAGCAGGGAGGGAAATACAGTTCCTATGCCAAAGCAGCCTATGGAGTTTCCTTACTTCTGTTCCATTCAAGGAAAGCCAAAACTATGACTGCCATAGAAAGGAATTTTACAAGTCAGTACAAAGAGAGTTATGGTTGATTAAAAGAGATTTAAAAATATTTCAAGTTTATGATACAATTACATCATTTTTCTCTTTACTTTTCCCCCTCCCTTAAACCCCCTCTTCCTCTTTTTTTAAATCATGGCCTCTTTCTAAAAGAGATTAAAAAAAACAAAAATAACAAAAAATGGATTTAATGCGCGGGGATCAGTAGAAAAAGAGATGTTTAGGGAAAGTATAAGACATTTCCAAGCATAGGTATGGGCTTTTCAAGGGTAAGTCACGTTTTATTGCCCTTTTCTTAAAAAAAAATTATGAATAAAGTCTCATTTTTTATCCATGTTTCCCCTTGTGCAAACTCCCTTCCACCTCCTGCCCCTCCCAGTCACTCTCTCTTCTCCCCATCTCCTTATCTCCTCCCCAGCAAGGGTAGGAGGTCCCAAGGTCCCAAGGTGGCTTAGTTCAGCATCCACTCCAGACAAATCCACTTTCCTCACTCCAACATCAAGACCAGGTCAGGTGTTCCTCTGGAGGGAATGGGATCCAAGGTGCTTCAGATCCCAAGCTGTTCAGTGGTTGTGGTTTGCATCTTGGGAATGCTTTGCTTTTTGTTTAAAGTCTACCAATGAGTGAGTACATCCCCTGCTTCTCTTTCTGAGATTGTGATACCTCGCTCAGGACGATATTCTTCATACCCATCCATTTGCCTGCAAATTTTAGAACATCATTTTTTCTTACTGCTGAGTAGTACTCCATTGTGTAGATTTACCACAGCTTGCTAATCCATTCTTCAGTTGAGGGGCATCTAGGTTGTTACCAGGTTTTTGCGATTACGAATAATGTTGCTATGAACATAGTTGAGCTAATGCTTTTGGGGTGTGAATGTGCGTCTTTAGGGTATATGCCTAAAAGTGGTATTGCTGGATCCTTGGGAAGATTGATTCCCAGTTTTTTGAGAAACCATCATACTGCATTCCAAAGTGGCTGAACAAGCTTACATTCACACCAATGATGAAGGAATGTTCCCCTTGCTCCACATCCTCTCCAGCATAGGCTGTCATCTGTGTTTTTAATCTTAGCCATTCTGATATGTGTAAGGTGGTATCTCAAGATGTTTTGATTTCCATTTCTCTGATGGCTAAAGATGTTAAGCACTTTTTTATGCGCCTTTCAGGCATTTATAATTCTTCTGCTGAGAATTCCCTTTTTAGTTCTGAACCTCATTTTTTAATTGGGTTATTCAGGGTTTGGGGCTCTAGTTTCTTGAGTTCTCTATATATTTTAGAGATCAATCCTCTGTCACTTGTAGGGTTGGTAAAAATCTTTTTCCATTCTGTAGGCTGTCATTTTGTCTTATTGACTGTGCCCTTGGCCCTACAGAAGCTTCTCAGTTTCAGGAGGTCCCACTTATTGATTGTTGTTCTTAGTGTCTGTGCTACTGGTGTTATATTTTAAAAGTGGTCATCAGTGCCAATGCATTGGAGGGTATTTCCCACTTTCTTTCCTATCAAGTTCAGTGTAGCTGGATTTATGTAAAGGTCTTTGAGCCACTTGAATTTAAGTTTTGTGCAAGGTGATAGGTTTGGATCTATTAGCATTTTCTACACACTACCATCCAGTTATGCTAACACCATTTGTTGAAAATACTGTATTTCTTCCATTGAATATTTTTGGCCTCTTTGTCAAAAATCAAGTGTTCATAGGTGTGTGGGTTAATGTCTGGGTCTGCGATTCAATTCCATTGATCCACAAGTCTGTTTTTATGCCAGTACAAAGCTGTATTTATTATTGTAGCTCTGTAGTATAATTTGAAGTTGGGGATTGTGATGCCTCTTGGGGTTCTTTTGTTGAGCAAAATTGTTTTGACAATCCTGGCTTTTCTGTTATTCCAAATAAAACTGAGTATTGTTCTTCCAAGGTCTGTAAAAAATTGTGTTGGGATTTTGATGGGAATTGCATTAAATCTGTAGATTGCTTTTGGTAAGATTGCCATTTTCACTATGTTGATCCTACCTATCCAGGAACATGGGAGATCTTTCCATTTTCTGATATTCTCTTCAATTTCTTTCTTCAGTGATTTAAAATTTTTGTCAAACAGATCTCATATTTCTTTGGTTATAGTTACACCAAGGTATTTAATGCTATTTGCAGCTATTATAAAAGGAGGTGTTTCCCTTATTTTTTTCAGCCCTTTTATCTTTAGTGTATAAAGGGCTACTGATTTCTTTGTGTTAATCTTGTATCCTGCTATATTGCTCAAGGTGTATATCAGTTATAGAAGTTCCCTGATAGAATTTTGTGGGTCATTTATGTATACAATCATGTCATCTACAAATAGAGATAGTTTTACTTCTTTTCCAATTTGTACCCCTTTAATCTCCTTTCATTTTCTTATTGCTTTAGCTAAAACTTCAAGAATTATGTTGAATAGATGAGGGGAGAGGGGACAGCCTTGTCTAGTTCCTGATTTTAGTGTTGTTGCTTTGAGTTTTTCTCCATTTAGTTTGATGTTGACTGTCGGCTTTTTGCAAATCATCTTTATTATATTTAGATATTTTCCCTGTATTTATGATCTCTCCAGGACTTTTATCATAAAGATATGTTGGATTTTCTCAAAGGCTTTTTCAGCATCTAAGGAAATGATCATGTAGTTTCTTTTTCCTTCAATTTGTTTATATGATGAATGACATTCACAGTTTTCTGTATGTTGAACCATCCCTGCATTTCTGGGATGAAGCCTACTTGATCGTGGTGAATAACTTTTTTTTATATGTTGTTGGATTTGGTTTGCCAGAATTTCGTTGAGAATTTTTGCATCAATATTCATGAGGGAAACTGGTCTGTAATCCTCTTTCTTTGTTGCATCTTTGAGTGGCTTGGGTGTCAGGGTTATTGTGGCCTCATAAAAAGAGTTTGGCAATATTTCTTCAGTTTCTACTATATGGAACAGTTTGAAGAGTATTGGTATTAGCTCATCTTTGAATGTCTGGTAGAACTCTGCACTGAAACCATCTGGGCCTGGGCTTTTTTTATTTTGGAGACTTTAAATAACAGCTTCAATTTACTTTGGTGTTATAAGACTGTTTAGGTCTTTAATCTGATTTTGATTTAATTTTGGTAAATGGTACCTGTCCAGAAAGCTGTCAATTTTTTCTAAGTTCTCCATTTTTGTGGAGTATAGATTTTCAAAGTATGACCTGATAATTCTCTGGATTTCCTGGAGGTCTGTTGTTATATCCCTCTTTTCATTTCTGATTTTGTTGATTTGGATACTTTCTCTCTGCTTTTTGGTTAGTTTGGATAAGGGTTTATCTATGTTGTTGACTTTCTCAAAGAACCAACTCTCTGATATATTGATTTTTTTTCTTGTTGTTTTAATTGTGTTGATTTCAGCTCTAAGTTTGATTATTTCCTGCCATCTATTCCTTCTAGGTGAGTTTGCTTCTAATTGTTCTAGGGCACTCAGATGTGCTGATAGTTCTCTTGTGTGGGATTTCTCTAGTCTTTTCATGTAGGCATCTAGTGCTATGATTTTTCCCCTTAAGACTGCTTTCATTGTGTTCCATAAGTTTGGGTATGTCATGGATTCATTTTTGTTAAATTCTAGGACATATTTGATTTCTTTCTTAATTTCTTCCTTGACCCAGAGGTGGTTCCGTTGAGTTATGTTTAGTTTCTATGAGTTGGCAGACTTTCTGTGATTCTTGATGTTGTTGAACTCTAACTTTAGACCATGGATATCTGAAATGATACAAGAAGTTATACTCCGTTCCTTTGGTACCTGTTGATATTTGCTTTATGATCTAGTATGTGGTCAATTTTAGAGAAAGTTCCATGGGGTGCTGAGAAATATGTATACTCCTTTTTGTTTGGGTAGAGGGTTCGGTATATATCTACTAAGTCCATTTGGGTCATAACTTCTGCTAGATCCCTTATTTGTCTCTTGGGTTTCTGTCTGGTTGACTTATTCAAGGGTAAAAGTGGGGTATTGAAGTCTCTCACTATTAGTATGTCATGTTTGATATGGGGTTTAAGCTTTAGAAGTGTTTCTTTTACATATGTAGGTGTCCTTGTGTTAGGGGCATAGATATTCAGGATTGAGATTTCATCTTGGTGATTTTTTTCCTGAGAGGAATAAGTAGTGACCTTCCTGGTCTCTTTTTATTGATTTTAGTTTAAAGTCTATTCTGTTAGATAGTGAAATGTCTACACCAGCTTGTTTCTTAGGGACATTTGATTGGAAAGTCTTTTCCAAATTCTTTACTCTGAGCCTTTGTCTGTCTTTAAAGTTGAGGTGCGTTTCTTGTTGCTGTTTTGGTATCTATTATGTTAGGGTGTGTCTTTTCATAGGTGAATTGGGTCCATTGATATTAAAGGATATTAATGACCAATGATCAATATTTTTCATCATTTTGGTACTAGCTTGTATTTCCTTTTTGGGGGGTGGGGTTTTTCTGTGGGCTTATCAATTATCTGTGTTTACACGGATGTTTCTGGTTTCCTTAGGTTGGAGTTTTCCCTCTATGGCTTTTTGTAGGGTGGTATTTGTGGTTAGGTATTGTTTAAATCTGATCGTGTCATGAAATATCTTGTTTACTTCATCTATGTTGAGCGATAGTTTTTCTGGGTACTGTAGTCTAGGTTAGCATCCATTCACTTTTAGTGTTTGTATAATGTCTGACCAGGACCTTCTTACTTTCATTGTTTCCATTGAATAGTCAGGTGTTATTTTGATGGGTCTTCCTTTATAGGTGATTTGACCTTTTTCCTTTGCAGCTCATTTTTTCTTTGTTCTGTATGTTTAGAGGCTTAATTGTTATATAGCGAGCAGACTTTATTTGTGGATCTAGTCTATTTGGTTTTCTATAGGCTTCCTGTATTTTTATAGGCATTTCCTTTTTTATGTTGGGGAGATTTTGTTGAATATATTTTCTGTGCCTTTGAGCTGGTATTCTTCTTCTTCTTCTCCTTCTTCTTCTTCAATTCCAATTATTGTCAGGTTTGGTCTTTTCATGGTGTCCTAAATTTCCTGGACATTTTGTGTTATGACTTTTTTGGTTTTAGTGTTTTCTTTAACTGATGTATCTATTACCACTATAGAGTCTCCCATCCCAGAGAGTCTTTCTTCCATCTCATGGAATCTGTTGGTTATGCTTGATCTGTGGTTCTGGGTCTGTTTTTTTTTTTTTTTTTTTTTTTTTTTTTTTTTTTTTTTTTTTTTTTTTTTTTTTTTTTTTTTTTTTTTTTTTTTTTTTTTTTTTTTTTTTTTTTTTTTTTTTTTTTTTTTTTTTTTTTTTTTTTTTTTTTTTTTTCAGATTTTCTATTTCTAGTTTTGTCTCAGTTTGTGCATTCTTTATTGTTTCTATTTCAGATTTTAATTCTTGGTAAATTTCTTTCACCTGTTTGTTTTCTTTTTCTTGATTTTCTTAGTTTTCTTTCAGGGCTTTGTTCATCTCTTCTAATTTTCTGTTTGTATTTTCTTCTTTGTATTTCTTTAAGGGTATTTTTTATATCCTCTTTTAAGACTGTTTTTAAGGTTGTTTCCTTCTGTTCCCTCTTCATTGTTATGTTCAGCTCTTAAAGCTATAGAACCACTTGCTTCTTCTGGTAGTGTCTTGTTGACCTTTGTATTGTTGTATGTATTCTTTCACTGCCATCTGCCCATTGTTTCCTCAATTCACTCTTGGTTAGTTCTTGGTCGGCTCTTAGTGAGTTGTTGGTCTGAGAGCTCTTAATCAGCTATGTGTTCTGAGGGTCAGCTGTTCTTGTGAGTTCGCAGTATTATGATGCCAATCGTTACCTCTTGACCTCTCTCACCTCTCAGCTGTGTGCCCAGGGACTTGGCTGTTCCCCTGCTGCTATTATACCAGCCATGTTCTTGGTGGGCTGTGCTCCACACGGAAGCTGAGTGGCCATCTCAGGGCCAGGGTTCAGGTGGCGGAAGTCACCTCTGACCTCTGATCTCTCAGCTGTGCTTTTAGGATCTCCTCTGCTTCCTTGCTGCTATTATGCCAGTCATGGTCTGCACAGACTGTGTTCCCCACCAAAGAAGCCAAGTCTCTTACCTCTGAGCCATGTGCCCAGGACCAAGGGACTCAGCTGTCCCCCTGCTGCTATTATGCCAGCCCTATTCTGGGTGGGCTGTGTTCCTCACTGCTTTATTGCCCTTTAAAAAAAGTCCATGTGTTATTTATTTTTCAATAGAATATACACATACGCAGTGTACTGTGATTATATTCTTCCCCTTTTACTCCCTATTACCCATATCTTTTTACTCTGGACTCCTTCTTCCCAGGTAGACTCTCAATGGAAACACTGCTGAGGAAAATGACAGCTCTTGTAGCAATTGTACTCAATAGTTCCTTTGGGAGGAGTAGACTCCTGCCCCGAGCTAAGAAGGGTACAAACATAAGTATATAGATATAAATATTTAGAAGGAAGTGTGGCAACATGTCCATTTAGGGAAGCAATGATAACATGTTCCCCTTTGGGCTCATGACTCACTCAGTCACAGGCTTTTAGCCAGGTTTATAGTGCTGAATGTGTATTGTCTCCTATGGAATGAGTCTCCTATACAGGCTGGTCAACCCCAAAGAATTCATGTCACTATCCACCAGTGGGAAGTATGTATTGTAGCAAGCATGCACTATGTTAGCTGTGGCCGTTGGTGATCTCACCCCCACAGCCTGCTTAGGAGTTTTTAGCAGTATGTATGTAGTCAGCAGAGAGGACATTTCTAGTTACATCCTGCAATCAAAGTATATGGTTTCATCAGCAGGAGGATTTTAACCGCTAGTCTTGGTGGGATACCAAAACTAATAACAATAGCCATTATTCTTTTGGGAAGTTGCCTATCTTTACAATAGTCATATTTGTATACACACACATGTTTGTTTATATATAATTTTGGTGAGTTGTAAAGTTATTATTTTCAAAGAGTTGTGAGACATAGCTTTTAATGACTGAGGCATTTCTTCAGTCCACGCTAAGAAATCTAAGTGAAGTCACAATTGTTCATGAGATAAACCAAACAAGATTCCAGGCAAAACTCTAGATCACAGGGATGTAGAGAGTTAGGGTATCTTTACTATAAACAAATATTCAGGGTATTGTTTTTGAGCTTTCCAGAATGTATACAAAACGAATAGGCCTCTACTTGAGATCATAAATGTTGAGACCTTATGTCTGGTTATTTTATTGTTCTTACTTTAAGATAACTGTAGAAGAAACATTCTCACTATGTCAGAAACCTTCACAGGTACTGTCAACAGCACTGGAATTTTCCCATCTCAGTTGAGAGAGGCATCATGGAGGCTCTAGACTGAGAGGCCACACTCTTTCTGTCCACGTCCCCTCCACTTTCCCTTTCTTGCCACACACTACTGGGTTTAAACTGTTGTTCGAAGTTACCATTTTACTCAGACCCAACCCAAGCACCTTATTTAAAAATGCATCCTCAGCTCTTCCTCCCATTCCCTTCTGTGACTTTCCTCACTGACTGTGCCATTATCTAACAGAATATTTTATTTATTTATTTATTTATTTCTCAGCCCAACTCTTCCCTTAGCTTGTCAGTTTCCAAGGGCTGGATTGAGAGCAGCTCAGAGCAAACAGGCAGCTGCCCAGTTTCCTAGAGACAGGGTTGATCACTGTTGAAGCCTTGGTGCTGAGAGAAGTTGGCCCAGGTGGGGATACCAGTGTGTTTGCTTTGTGACATATGCACTATGTCACTAAGCACTGTGCACCTAGGACTGCACTTTAACCTTTGTAACATCAGGGATTTGGTACTGCATTTAAGAGATTACTGATTCAGAGGTTTTTATAAAACCACCACCAGGTTGTTCCCCCTATGTCCAGTCTAATTCTAATCACATCCAAAGAAGTCTTCCTCTCTGGCATCGTGTCTCATTAGCATGGTGTTAGCATAGCCAGCCAGCCTTTTTCTCTTCTGAAACTTCCCATCTGATTGTGCATGCTGTCCATCTTTTCTGTGAGGTCCTTTAAACACTTTGTAATGATTTGCATTGTATATATATGTATATCATGTGCACATCCATGTAATGCAATGTAAACCAGTAGTTTAAACTTGTGGCTTAATAATAGATGGCTATTTATTGGTATAATGAGTCAAGAACTGAAACAATAATTTTAATTTTTTTCAACTAGGGATTTAGATGAGAAAATTAGGGCTCAGTAACTATAGGTTACTTGTCTGGCCAAAAATGTCCCAGTCCTCTGGCAGACTGACTGCAGAGCCTTTGTTATAATTGGCTCTCCTGAGCTGCTGGGCTGTCGCCAGCTATTTGCTGTCCTGTAGACCTTTGCTCAGCTTACCAATTTATCCACACCAAAGGATCCAGGTGGCTCATCCCCATGGCACCTCACTGTGGCTTAAATTCAAGCACCTCCATTGCCTTCCAGCCCCTGCCATCTGGCCCCATCTGCCACTCCCTTCCTCTCCCCAGAGGCTCTCCAGCAGGGTGCCAAGCTGGTCCCAGCCTTTGCCAGGAGGATACCACACCAGTCCCTATGGCTTTGTGTCTCTTTGGTCTTCTCATTCCCACCTCCAATCTTATTTTTTCGCCCATTCACTAGGCCTATTCATTCAACACATACTTGACATGGTTGAGCTCTGGTCTTTCCATTCACTAGCTGTATGACTTATATGAGCAATTTGCCTCTCTGTGTCTTTGTTGATTTGTAAAGCGGAGATAATGAGAGAGCCTATCTCAGAAAATTCACATAGAGACTCAGCAAGTTAGACCAAGGGTCAATACAGAACAGCTGTCTCAAGAAAGGCAGCTGTGACACTGTGGTGGCAGAGGCCCAAGACTTCTCTGGGATACCCCCCTTCCAGCTGAGATGCAAGAAGAATGTGAAAGGAATTCCTATGGTCAAAGCTAGAGATGGCCTGGACCCCGCACTGGGCCTCCCTTTGCTTGCTTGCTTATTTAAGCCGCTTGGCTGGTCAGGTCAGAGTCCAGCTGGCCAAGCTATGGCATGTGTTCTTCGGCAATCTCTCCCCTTGTTCCCATGCCAGCCACATTTGATTTTTGTCACCAGAGAAGGCCACAAATGATAAACATGAGGGTTTGCCTGAATACAGACAATTACTTTCAAAGGAATGGAGTCTCAGAAGGACAGAGACCCAGACAGGCATATACACAGATCGAACTCCATGTAACAACAGTTCACATGTTGTGCCCAGAATTTATTTCACATGTATTAATTAATGTGATTCCAGAATTGGAATTTCTGGGTCATATGCCATCTTCTGATCTAGTACTTTATGTAACAACTTGATAAGGTGACTTTTAAAAAATTATTATTTCCATTTTACTAATATGAAAGATAAGACAAAGAGGGGATAAATTGGCCCAAGGTTGTATCAGGCCAGTGGCAGACCTATATTATAACACAGGGAATCACATTACCTGGATAGAACTCTGGAAACTGTGTGACCATGGTATACATATGCAATAGCATATGCTCAGTTGTAGACATTTGGATGCAGATGATGTACCCCGATGAATATAAAGATCTTCCTGTAAATGCACAAAGTGAGACAAGGGTATCCACACTTATAGGTGGAGGTGGCTAAGAAATCACTGTTTACCTCATGAGGGCCAGAACATAATAATAATAATAATAATAATAATAATAATAATAATAATAATAATATATATAATATATACCCAGGCACATCTGCACATCAGAGGTAGGTACACTCATGTGCACGTGTTCTGAGACTACTCCCATGTGTACACAATCACATGGATTCTGTGGCAGCTCTAGAGGGACAGGTGCTTTCCTGTGATTTCCTATCATGTCTAATATTAACACATACTCAGCTCATGCTTTGTGGCTTCCTGTTTGGGAAAAGTCCATCCATTTGTAGTTACGTGCCCTGGCTTAGTCAGATAGACCTATGATCCTGCTATGAGACAGGTGACTTCCTGTCCTAAAGCTTGGGACTTCCCAAAGAGAGTGCCTCCCAGCTCCTGTAGTATCCTGGCTGTTGCGCCAATGCATTAGGGATGTTCCCAGCCAAGGCCTACTGTTGCCTGGATGAATTCATATGGCTTCTTTTAGGAATTTGCTTAGTCATAGCTCCTCAGTCTCTTGGTGAAATTATAATGCTCTAGCTTTGACCTTGCCCCTCCTCCACCCCCAAACTCTATTCCTGTATCCCTAACATCCTTCCCAGAGACTTTAAAGTTTCTGTTTGCTGTGGAATGCTTGTTTACTCTGGTGTCTTCCAAGCCCAGAATAGGCCTGAGGTATGGCCAGAGTGACTGTCACTGTGACTAGGTACCCTTGCAAACCTTTTGGGAGACTTGAGAGAATCATCATGGGCACTGGAAGGGATGGAGGGAGCAAAACTATCTCAGAACTCTTTTTTGAATATTACCAGTGACCATACAACTAAGTCTCCACTAAAAGAGTCTGTTGAAATGTGGAGTGAATAAGAGCCCACAGCCAGCCGATGATTCAGCCCTGTCTCTGGCTCAGTACTGTTTGCATGGGGTGTCTTTCCACATTAACTTCTTTGAAGATACAACACCACAGGAATGTCATGAGTATATTCTGGGCATCGCTGAGGTCACCCTCCATTCAGTGCTTATAGAACACATACTGTGTGCCACTGTGCACAGCTGTAGTGCTTAAAAAAATGATATAATAATATTCCATCACGTAATACCGACCATTTTAGCTGCTTTTAACACAGCCCATTTGCAGTAAGTGCATTTATACTGTTGCAAAATCATTGTTACAGTCCATCTTCAGAACCTCCTTACCCTTTAAAACTGAAATTCTGTATCCATTAAACACAGTCTCTCAACCCTATCAACCACTGTTCCTTCTGTTGCTATGGATTTGATGATTCTAGAAACTTCATGTAAATGGAAGCACACAGTGTTTGTTCTTCTATGACTTGCTTATTCACTTAGTATAATGTACTCAAGATCTATGTATATTGTAACAGGGCAGAAATTCATTCTTTTTTAAAAAAAAAACTTTATTTATTTATTTATTTGCCTTGATGTTTGCCTGGAACTGGAACTACAGACAGTTGTTAGCGGCCATGTGGGTGCTGGGAATCGAACCTGGGTCTTCTGGAAGAGCAGACGGTGCTCTTAACCGATGAGCCATCTCTCCAGCCCTGAAATTCATTCTTTTTTAAGGCTGAGTACTACCCCACTGTTTATACAGCATATGTTATCTTTTCCTTCATCAGTAGACACAGGTTGCTCCCACATTTTGGCTACGATGACTACTTTGAGAGAAGGTCTAGGCTGGCCTCAAAGGTCATTATCCGGCTAAAGATGACCTTGAATTATTTCTGATCTTCCTGTCTTCACCTTCCAAGTGCTAGGATTATAGGCATTTTAGGTGGTGCAGGGGATCAAGCATGGGCCTCGTGAGTGATAGGCAAGCACTCTACCAAGTATGCTTCATCTGAGTCCCAACAAATTTAGTTTTGAGATCCTGCTTTGAGTTATTGGGTCATGTGACCTTTTCTGACTTAGTGTTTTATGCAGTGGAATCAATGAAAGTAGCCTTTCACAGTACCACTGACCAGCCTTGTGGATCCTTTCAAGGTGACAGATAGAGGCCCATCTGCCTCTTTAATTATTCAGGACACTTCTGCTTTATCCTTATTTCATGCTCTCCCCAATTCCGGGAGTCAGGTGGGAGGAAGCCTGTAATCTCCTTAGGTCAGACAAAGAAAGACATTTGATTCACAGGTGGAGGGTGGGGGGATGGGGAGTCTTTAGCCAAGGTCACTAGCTGAGGTATAGTGGCTCCTCTAGGACTGCCTTGAACCTTGGGCCTGCCTTGGTCATGACCTTGGGGACAATGATGATACTGTGATCATTCCCTATGTCTTTTCTCTCATAGACAGGGCTGAGTATCCATAGAAAACAAGAGCCGAGCAAATCTGTCTACCGGTGCCAAGTTATCAACAAATACCCACCCAGGCTGGACATCCAGAGCATCTCAAGGCTGCCTGGAGAGGGAGGGGAGGTGATACCCTCACAAACTGCCTGCTGTCTGGAAAATCATTCAGTTCCCTGGCAACCATAGATAGGCTTCAGTCATGGCTGCTTTATACAAAGGCTGGGGGCCTCTAGATATGGATAAGAACCCTAGAGTTCGTCTTTCTGGGCCTCAAGTCCGAGGTGGGGGGCAAAGGAGGGATTCTAACAGCTATGAGGAGCCGTTCCATCTCACCAGGGCAGGGTCTGGTAAAATCACACAGACTCTCATTACGCTTTCACGTTTTGGCTGGTATCATTTTGTGGGATGAGAGCAGGAGATTCTGCATCCCTGGGCTGGAGTATCCCCAAGGGAGAAGACATGTCCAGAGCTGAGTGAACCCTTGCTAGCTCCTTTCTCTCTGGGCACAGAAAAAGTGCTGAATGAATGCTGGTTGAGTAGCTAGATAGAAGTGTCCAAGGAGCATGGGCACCTTGCTGATTGCCTTTGCCCTCATGAATTACAACCATGATACCCCTATGATCAGGGATAAGACTAAGGTTTGGGGAAGTGGGACAAGGTGCCTGGGTCACACAGATGGAATACAGTGTGTGTCTGTATGTGTATGTGTGCTAGCATGTACCTGTGGGTATCTACATATTCTCTGTGTGTCTGGGAGTCTGTGCTACTGGGCACCATTCTGGATTCATATTGCCCATGGGCATCTCCCTCTGAAGCTGCCATGTACCCACGTCAGTTTTTGAGTGTGCTTCTTTGTAAACCACTGTGACAGCTTTCATGTTGGCTTTTCTCTTGTCCCTGCATGTCCTGGACTTGGTGAATCAACAGCCCAGCTCTGTTGGTCTCCAAACCCTGTTTAGTGATCCACTGTATTTTCCTATGTGTTGCAGAACCCCCGCCCCAACCCTCCAGAAGCCCCGTGACCTCCCAGATGTGCAGTCCTTAGCTCTTTGGGCACATTATGAACTGAGGCAGAGGAGACACCGGCAGATTCCAATCCTCATCTCCAATACTGGGCTCCTGGTTTGGCTTCTGATTTAAAATTGCCAACCCCATAAGACAGTGAGGTGACTCTTTGAATAAAACACTTGCCACACAAGGATAAAGGCCAGAATTTAGATTCCTAAATCTCACTCTAATGCCAGGCAGAATTGATGGCCCACCTGTAATCTTAGCCTTTGGAGTGAGCTGGATAGCTAGGCTAGCCATATTTGTGAGCTCTTGGTTCAGTGAGAGATCCTACCTCAGTAAATAAAGTGATGAGAGATTGAGAAGGATAGCAGACATCAAACTCATGTCTAGCCTCCACATGCATCTGCATGCACCTGTGCCACCCCTGTACACACACACACACACACACACACACACACACACACACACACACACAGAGGCAATAAAATCAACAACGAAAATCATCAACCCCAGAATGAGCAACCAGAATATCTGTGCTGGGTTTGTTTCCATGACAACACAGAAGCTGGCAGGCCTCTGGCTCATAAAACAGGTCATAAAGCAAGGAGATGGGCGGGGGTTGCTGCTGGGCTTAGTACGGGGTTCTGCCAGGTGGTGCTGGGGTCCTAGGGACTGGATTGTCTCTCTGGGGGAAATGACACCTGCTTTGCCTATACTGTGAGCTGAGTCATCTTTGGAGAATTCCTCTGTGTCCCTGAGCCTCAGTCTCCTTCTCCAAGAATGGAAACAGAAATAGATCCATGGTTTTGCCCCTTGGTTGTGATGCTGATTGAATTTAGGAATACCCTTGGTGAGAGGGCCCAGCAGGACTGGTCTGGAAAGAGTTCTCAGGACCTCAGTGTCCTGTTGGTGGGGAGCTGAGAAGTAGTACTGAGTATAAAGATCCAGGGTAGGCTGAGAGCTGGACGCAAACTCCTCTTTGTAAGCTGTGGGACCTTGAGAAAGGGTTGAAATCTCTGGGCACTCAGCTCTGAAATGGAGCCCAAAATGTTATAGTTTTTTAGTGAGAAATAAGTCTGAGTCTGTAGTATACGCAATATGGTGCCTGCTCTATTGTCAGGCTGAGGTGTGTGGAGTCATAATAGCTATTAGTAAGAATAGTGCCTATTCTGTGCCAAGCCCTCACCTAAATGCTTTACACATGGCTATTATTTCACCCTTACAAGTAATTATTCCATTTTTTTTCAGTTGAAGGCACTATTAGGTGCAAAGCTAACAGCTATGTGATCGACAATGTCCTGAATGCCAGTCTGGGCTCAGCTCAGGGTGGACTCTGACTGAGTAAACAGAGGGATTGCCAGTGGATAAACAAAACCCAGACTCGGCATTCTTCAGAAACCTTGTGAATCGGGGTTTCTGTTTGGTGGATAAAGCCATTACTTCCTTTATTCACCCAACTACCCCAGGCAAGAGTATCTAGTTTCCAGTGAACTCAAATGAGCCCGGAACAAACCAAAGTCCCCATGCCAGCTGCAGATGGTCCTGGCTCACCCTCTACCTATCTTCTTAAAACTGACAAAGTTTCTCCTTACATTTTTGCTGTTCTGTCTGCCCTCACCCTCTCAAGGCAGCCCCAGCAGTGTGGGAGGCTGCAAAAGTCTTCAAGCCAGACGGCCCTTTGATTCTTTGATAGATGCTAGGTCAAGTTTGTATCCCAGGGCTTCAGTAGACCTGTCTGCCATTGGTGTTTGTCCCCTGATCATCTCACAGGAGGCAGATGATGGAGGCAAATAGGGCCCAGACCTAAGTTTCTCATATCAAGGCCTTCTTCATTCATTTGTTCATTCGTTCTCTGGCTTGAGGTGTGTTTCCCCAGCCTGTCCACTCTTCCTGGCCCATCCTGAACAGTGGCCCAGCTGATGGTACTCTTACGTAATCATCTTCCATCCAATCTGTTCCCATGTAGCAGTCAGGAGACTTTCTTGAAATGCAAATTAGATCATGTCATACTTTGAACCTTCTTACAGCTTCATGTATCACCCAGAGTGAATATAAAATTACATGACTGAGAGCCACCGAGCCCCAGCTACACACACACACACACACACACACACATGTGATTACCACACACATGTAGTAACATGCATGAAGAAATGTATATGCACACACATCTCTTTTGGTCTGAGTGAGGAGTGCCATGGTGTTTAAGACCCGCTTCATCCTGACTCTAGACTTCCTCTGGCCCAGGGAGTAGCACTTGCTTCAGAATCTTAACTTTGGCTGAAGACCATGTGATTTTCTTGCAGATCCCCTTTGTACCTTTCTTTCCTCAGATTCTGTCCTACAGGAGTCATGACAATGATCTGAGATGTGGGTAACTCTGGAAGGATGTGGTTGGAGGGAGGACAGTGAACCTGGAGCACTTATTCCTAGTCTGATGCAGGGTCATTTTGGGATGGCTATGCCCTCCAATGAAATCCCAGCTCTGTCAGGGGTCCACATCTGTCTGGTGAAGATGGACTTCTCTTTCCTCTTACTGTGAACTGAGGGTCCTGGTGAGTGCTTTGTGGTCTCCTGTAGTCTTGTCTTCCTTTGTGAGCAATCCCTCTGCTAAACCCTAATCAAATTGCCTGACGCAGGCCGACTGCTCCTGTAGCGCTTTGACTATTGCTGTTTTGAGCCACAAGGTCTAGGTTTGAATTCTGATCAGGTCTCTCCTCTGGTGAAATCACAGCACCTCACCAGACCCCTGGATTTCTCTTGTTCAGAGATTGGAGCAGAGATAACATCCAAAAGAGGACATCTTTCAACTGCAGGGGATTCAGGAACTAAGTCATTTTCTGTTAATTATTATGGTCCCCTCTCTGGGGCCTCGTATAGTCCCCAGCATGCATATGTCTTGAAAAAAAAATTTGCTGCAATTACAAAGCAAAAAAGCTGTAAATAATGACCAGGGGGCTTATCCACTTTACAAAAGGGCTGCACTTCAGCATCAGACAGCAGCTTTTGTTCGAAAGTCCTCAGCCCTGACAAAGCAAGAGAGTATAAATGTCTATATTTATTAAAACATACTTAGCTTCTATTTCTCTTTTCCACACATCCACTGCATCCTTGAGAGGCAGCAAAGAATTATGGAAGAGCTATTTAACCTAGGTTCACTCCTAGCCCTGCGGCCCACTACTTTTTGGTCCTCTGTTTTTTACTCAATAAAACAGGGGTGGTGGTTTCTACCTTGTCAAGGGCCTAGCAGAGAAGTTAGCATAGATACAGTGAGGGTCATCATAGAGGTAGAGCTCAGCCTCAGAGCTGAGACAGGACCACTTGGAAGAGCAGTGTGGCTGGGACGTCAATCCCCTGAGGGGCTCAGGAAGCCCCGAGCTGGTAGCCGGCACTTCCCTCCAGCTGAACAGTGACATCAGACCAGCCGTTCCCAGCCTGTGGTTGGGCAAGCATGGCTCAAGTCTCTAGTTGTCCTAGTTTTTGTAGACAACAGGCAACTGTGCCTGAGCCACAGCATCATCCCTAGGTTTCTGCAGCTGCCATGGGGCATTCAGGCTTGCTGGGATTAGTAACTGGATCACAGCCCGAGAGCCAAGGCCCCAAATATAGGGCTGCCTGTGCCTGTTGCAGAAGGTCTTGGTACCAGCTGCTCCACCTCCTGAGACCTTATGTCACAGACAGGGAAACTGAGGCCTAGAAGGGGAGATGGATTTTTCCACTGTTACTTGGGGAACAAACAGTGGCCAGGCCTAAATTTCTCACATCAAAGGCTCTTTCATTCCCTGACTTGAAGCTTGTTTCCTCCATCCTGTCCACTCTCCCTGGCCCATCCTGAACTAAGTGGCTCAGCTGACCATACTCTTACCTGATGGCCATATCATCCTCCATCTAATCTATTCTCATGCAACAGTGGGGAGACTTTCTTAAAAATGCACACTGGATCATGTCATCCCTTCAACATTCTTGCAGCTTCTTATGTCACCCAGAATGAACAAAAATTACATGGCCAAGAGCTACCTAGTCCCATAGAGACTTTTTTTTTACACTGTGATACACCTAAGCACACATACATTGTCATGTGTTCACACATGCACACATATGCATGTGATCACCACACACAGGCATGTATATGTATGAAAGTGTGTCTATGCACACACCTTCACCTACACGTACACACAATACATATAATTATGAACATCCATACAAGCAGATGGAAATAGGCACACATGCTCACATTCATGAATGCACATACACGTAGGCAGTCATGTGCCTATATGTACACACATACAAGCATGAATAACATGCATATGAACACATACATAGGCATAGGTGTGTACCTTTACATGGACATGTATAGTTGTGGGCACACATGAATAAACATACACTCACATGCACACAGATAAGTAGACACACAGATGCACACATATACATACACGTGGTAAGAACCTGATTATGTTGACCTCTTTGTTGTCTCTGGGAAACCCTGTACCACTGGGGTCTATGTGCATAGATACACATATGAATATGTCACTCAGTGTGTGTGTATGCATGAATGTGTGCATGTTCCTGTTTTATGTACTGTGTGTTGTGCACATATATATGAAAATACATGTGCATATTTTGTATGAAGTGTGTGCATATACACGTGTGCCTGGGTCCTTGTGCCTGTTTCTCCTTCCTTGAGTGCCTGTCCTGAACATCACCATGCCCGATTCCCCTGTCTCCTGCTCTCCCTCTTTAACCTATAATGGCTTCACTTGTGCCCCCTTTGTCCTGTTACTAACTCACCTCTTGGTGTTCACAAAAACTAATTCATACTCGGGCATGGTAACAACTTGCTTCTATTCAAAGACAATTTTTATGTTTAAACTTTAAAGGGTAAAGCAAAACAAAGAATAGCTGATGTTGCTTCCGTGTGCCTAGTTAAGGTTGAGGACTGTCCAGAGCCCCCACATACAATACACAGCTACTACTCTGTCCTGAGTGAGACAGTCTACGTGGCCTTTGGATTGTGTCTGTCCTTGTCATCTCAATCCCCTCCCCCATCCACCATTTTCTCAAGATAAATCAGCCAGGTCAGCCACCACATTTTGATGAAAAGGAAACAAGTTAGTCTTTTGACTTGACAAAGTCCGCCTTTCTAGGGGCAGAGGGGCCGGGGCAGTCAGGAGCATGTGGAATTGGTGCTGCAGGGGCCAAGACAAGGCTCGTATTGTGTTCTGCTACAAAGATAAAGTGTCCTGGCAAGATGGGGCCAGGGCCTTTCCAGTGCCAGCTCTGGCAGACGGGATTGGCTGGCAGTTGGACAACTCACCCCGTGTGACTGGACTGCCCAGCTTCCCACCACCTCCGCCCCTCTTGTAAGCAAACAATTGAGAGCGGTGATACAGAAATGAAAGTGAGTTGTTCACCCTTCCTGGCCACCTGGCTCGCCGGGCATGGGCATCCTCAGATCCTGCAGACTGGATCGGGGTCAGGAGCCTTAGTTTGCTGCTTCCACGGCCTTGGGAGAGGCAAAGCTGGCCTCAGTTCTAGGTCAGGTGACTTTGGACTCACTGAGCCTCTGGCTACCGCTGGAAACACAGCACAGCTGTAGGACAATTCCAGCTGTACAGATTCGGAGACGTGTTTCCTAATAATGACGAAGCACATGTTGGATGCAGAAAGGGCTGTCGGGCTTCAGGATTCTGCTTTACATCTGGTGTCATCTCATCTGATTCTCAATGTCACCCTTGTGCAGGAAGCAGGGTGCTCATTCCCATTGAGTTAGAAACTGACACTCCAGGGAGAAATGAGACCAGCAATGTGATGGTACCGCTTAACATCTGAGTGAGGTTGCAAGAAATTCTCCATCATGAAAATATTTGAGAGTTAGAGTGCTAGGCTGCACCTCTGGCCCTGTGTACCATTATGCTTCTGCAGAAAATGTCCCTCCCCCTCCCCAGCTAATGGACTTTGCCTCTTATGGCAGCCTAAAGTAGGAAGAAACACACTTTTCACTGGGAAAGCATATTGCTGTTTATAATTTTTTCTGTATTAAAGATTCTTTTTTCTTTTTTCTTTTTTTTTTTTTTGAGTTCTTGAGTTTTGAGTCAGGGTTTCTCTGTGTAGCCCTGGCTGTACTGGAACATGCTCTGTAGACCAGGCTGGTCTCCAACTGAGAGTTCTGCCTGCCTGCTGAGTTCTGGGATCAAAGGCATGTGCCACCACCACCCTATGTGGTGGTTAAAAAGTGGGTATGGTCAGCTATCTGGCTTACTCACTGGGCAGCTCTTTGTTGAACACCTGCTCTCCTGGTGGTCAGACACTGAGGAACAAGGCAGAAGAGGTCCTGGTCTCTGGGAGCTGACATTCAGCTCAAAGCTCTGGATCCTAATTGCAAAATCGTTTGGGGGAATGTTGATCATTTTGGATGGCTGTGTCCTGGCTAGGGACATGGGGCTTTAAACAGAGCCATTCTATGGGCCAGCTCTGCTGAGTACTAAAGTGTGAGGAAGGAAAAAATGATCACTTAGAAAAAAATTGTCCTAGGGAAGGGAATCCATAAAAAAATGGGGCTACTGCAACATAATTCAGCCTATTGGGTTACTGGTGAGCCTATAGCAGGAGGGACCCATGGAAGCCTCTGAATATACCATGGGAAGTTAGGGTGCATGGGTCCAGGCCATTGGAGAGCAAGGGCCAAAGCAGGGGGGAGAATGGGCTGGAGTGTATTGGCTAGTAAGACAACATATTGCCACCAAGTCACAGGTGGGCTAGAAGGTCCAGAGGTGGTCTATAGTTTCCCAAGGCCAGAAGGAGCTCATACTGCCTCAAGGTCAATTCTATCTTTTCCCTGTAGCCCACATGCTGAGAAAGGCCTATGCCATGTATTCAAAAACTGATCTCCAGGACTCCTCTTCAGCACCCTCTCTCCAAGCCAGCCCCAGCTCACAGAAGCCTTAGCTATGGAATAATGAACAAGGAGAGATCAGCAGGAACAAGGGCTTTGGAAAGTCTGTTCCTATTCAGAAAATTTTTATTACATATACAATATACCACCACATATCCCCTTTTGTGTCAAAATAAAGAAGGTTATAACTAATATAAGAAAAACTATATACAATAGGTAAATAACTATATACTATATGTAAGCAATAATTACATCAGTAATGTCCAGTTCCATTAACAGTTGACAAATTCAAAGAAAATATTCCATTATTTATCCTATTTTTGTGGGTCACTTTCTATGTAACTTTTTTTTACCAGCTGAAAACTATGTTTAGAAGTCTCTCAAACTTACACACTTTACAGCTCTTAGTAAATTCCTGAAACTGTAACTAGAAAAAACTATAAATATAAATATCTAATCTTCAACCCCCTCAGAAACTTGAGAAGAAAATAATATTACCTAAAGGAATAGGAAGTACAAGGAAGAGACTTTTAAAAAGTGTGAAAAATGACAAAAACATCTGGCTGCCTGGACAGTCTCCCAAGGTTCCTCTGCAGCATTGGAACATATATCTTTAGCCTACAGGTCTAGCATGTCTGACAGACTTATCTGTGAATCAGGATACTCTTAAAAACCGGCCTACCTTGTCCTGGTAAGGTTCAGCAGTTCTTTCTTATGTATCCTGTTTGTTCATTTTGGGTATCATACTGTCAGTAGAGGCAAGGGCACTTTCTTGCTCAGTAGCTAACTTTTGCCACAAAGAAAGTAAACTCCATATGGAGTTTCTTTGATGCCCATCATCCTTAATCTACCCTTATATCTTATCCATATTCCCTTTTCCTCAGAGTAGATTCAATAATCTTATCCTATTATATCTGTGTCCTCCTTTTACTTTTCTTTTTTTTCCAAACAAGAACCTTGAATCTAATCTCCCCTGTTCAGCTTTTTTTCCTAACCATAAGCAATAACAATTTGTAACCAATCACCCTAAATAATAACAATCATCCATAACCCATTGAAAGACCAAAAACCACCTACCCCACCTCTTGGAAATATGGCTGTTGTGTTCTTAAATTTACTTCCTGTTGTCTGGGAATGATGACATATTTAAGGGATCCTGAAAGAAAATTTTTGTAAATTGTCAAGTCCTGGGATAGATAGCTGTATAATTTGCTGTCCAGTCTCTGCATAATGGGAAAGTGCAGGGCTTGTCTCATGTCCTGGCTAGAGTAGTCTGTGAGGGTGGTTCATCTCAGCTAGCTGTCTGTAGCCCAAAGCAAATCTCTGGTGTTTGTCAGCCTAGAGGCATTGTCCTAGTCTATATGAAATTGAAGTAATGAACAAGGGGAGATAAGCCTGTCCCTATCTCAGAACTGGAGAGTGTTCTGGCCTCACAGCCATGGTGTACAGGGTCACATTCTACGGTGAATAGTCTGAAAGGAAGCTGTGAGCTCTGCACATGACTTGGGTTCTGCAGCACCTTGACCAACACAAATTTAGAGTCATAGACACTGAAGTGGAACCTTAGAAAAGTTTCAGCAAGTTAGGGTGGAATTGTGTTCTAATAATACAATTTTCATCCTTTTTTTAATGAGGAGCCTAGATACTGTGTTCCATGTGTTAAAAGTCTACACTCAGATGCTGCTGGGTCATGTTATCTGTTAGAAGGGTGGGTTGCTGTGCAGCTTTAGATTGGAGTGTGGGTAAGAGTTGTGTTTTAAAATGTTGAATTAAAATATGAATCTGTGTTCGCATATTCTGTTTGCAATAGGATTTATGGCATTATGCTAAAATATGTTATTGCATTGGAAAATAGTGTCATTGTACTTTGCTAGTATGGTGTGTGTAAACTTAAAATCAAGAGGAAGCGTGTGGAACTGTGGGAGTTTTGATAGGAGCAGATGATGCCTGGATTGAATGTCAGGGATGAGATGTGGGCTCAGTTTTGACAATGCATTCTTGGATCTTTGTGAACTCTGTGTCCCCACTATTCCATCAGAGGTTACCAGGCAGTGCTACCTGCAGGTCCTCTTTTCTTCTACCATGGATCAGGCTCTGAGTATAGGACTCTCACTCTGCCTCCTGAGGCGAGAAGGAGGCTCTTTACCAAGGAGATTGATCTAACCTAGGAACAATTGACTTTCTGGGAGTAAATAGCTTCCTCACTGTAAGGAAAAGGATGAGGATCAAGTGGCCAGGCTGAGAGAAATGTGGACTGTAGTACGTGGTTTCTGGCCCCATCGGCTGGCAGTCCAGACCCAACGACCTGTACTCCCAGATCACCTAGCCACCTGCCGCTGTCTAGGCCCCCCAAAATGATTCAGACGCTTATATTAATTTTATTCTGTTTGGCCTATGTCTCAGGCACATTGCTAGCTAGCTCTATCATCTTAATTCAACCCATTTCCATTAATCTGTTCTGCTACGTGGCCTGTGGCTTATATATTTCATTACATGTTGATTCTTCATGGATTGAGTCTCTCTCTGACTCCACCCTTCTTCTACCTATCCTCTGATTTCCCTGCCTTCCTATGGTGCGCGCCATGGCCAAAACAGTTCCTTTATTTAATGAATGATATTCACAGCATACAGAAAGACATTCCCACCTCAATGGACCTCATGGGTGAGAGTCTAGGGGCTTGCAGACATCTGCTCACACCTGGTCCGGGCAAGAACCAAGTTCTCCTCCAAGTCTTTATAGCCTCAACTTTTGTCTGGAAGCCATAGGAGAAATTGCTAAAATCTGATCACTTAGGACCTCACCCCAGGGCCTAGTGAGATCCTATTACCCTTCAATTCTCCATTCTTATGTGGTCAGGGTCCTTCAGAACTCTCACTCTGCCTCCTGAGGCAAGAAGGAGGCTCTTTACCAAGGAGCCTTGGACAAGTGACTTGAGCATTATCCTGGGCTTCTCCACACCAACTGTCACTGCTTCCCACTCATTGGAAACAAAAGCAAGCCATGCTAAGGCAGCCTGAAACTATCCACACATTCACAGCAGGAGGCTTTGCTGGTTGAGAGTATCCACATACAGAGACCCTGCTAGCTGGACACCTCAGCTTTGCGTACTTCCAACTGCCCAGCAGCCCAAGCAATCTGTAGCCCAAGACTAGGAAGGAGTTGCAGCATGGTTCAGCTAATATCCATGAGACCTTGTCTTGGACAGTTTTGTAGTTATAACAAAATATCTGGGACAATTTGTATGCATAGCTTATTTATACTAGGGTTCCAAAAGAGAGGGGTCGAGAATGTGAGATGAAACTCTGCTAGGCTTCTTGATGTTCCACCCATGGAGAAAGGAGAAAAGGGGGTGTGCCAGTTAGTTTTATGTCAGCTTGACAGAGCTAGGATCATCTGAGACAGGAAACCTCAACTGAGAAAATGCCTCCATAAAATCAGACTGTCAGCAAGACTGAAGGACATTTTCTGAATTGGTGATTGATGGGGGAGGGCCCAGCCCATTGTGAGTGGTTCCACTCCTGGGAAGGTGGTCCTGTGTTCTCTAAGAAAGCAGTCTGAGCAATCCATGGGGACCAAACCAACAAGTAAGCAGCATCCTCCATGGCCTCTGCATCAGCTCCTGCTCCAGGTTCCTGCCCTGCGTGAGATCCTGTCCTGACTTCCCCTAAGTGGACTGTACTTGTTACATATCCCCTGAACGGACTCATAAGCTGGACAAACCCTCTCCTCCCCAAGTTGCTTTGGTCATAGTGTTTCAGCCTGGTGATAATAATTCTAACTAAGATGGGGGTGTTATGCCAAAGAGACAGGGCAAGGGAGGCCATTCTCTTTTTTAACAATCTGTGCTAACAGAAACTAACTCTAACCCTCTCTGTGGGAACTGCTCTAATCCCTTCAGGAAGCAGGACCCAAACATTTCACAGAAACCCTATCCCATCTCAGCATGTCACAATGGGGACTAACCCATTAACCTGAACTTTGGTAGAAAACAGACCAAACAATATTCTTGCACAATCCACTTCCTGGCAGGCTTGGTGCCTTTCACTGCAAAATGATGTGATGGCTTTGACCTCATTGACCTGGAGACATTCCTGCACAATGTGTAGCTCAGTGCCTACCAACTGACAAGGACCCTGAGCCTGCAGAGGTTAAAGGCATCCAGGCCCGGGCAGCCCTAATTTTCTTCTGTGTGCTGCAGTCTTGGAGAATGAGACTCATGTTTCATGGCCATCCTTCAATGAAAGGAAAAGTCTGAGGATAAAGGAGCAGGAATTAGGACAGTTTTGGAGGAAACTGGGTGCAGATAGAATGGGGTTTTGTAAATCAAGCCTCTTGATAATTTTCTATTAAATTTTATTTTTGACATTAAAATTACAACATTTCTCCTTTCTTTTCTCCAAACTCTCCCAATATACCCTTTCCCACTCTTCTTCAAATCCGTGGCCTCTTATTTTGTATGGATATATATATGTGTTCTCAAATAGACCCTGTTGAGTCCCTATGATGGCATTTGTATGTGTGTTTGCAGGGCTGACCATTGCGTACTGGAAACCTCTCCCAGTTTCCTCAATTGCCTGTAGTTTTTTGTGTCTGTTTTATCCCTCATGGGCCTTTCCCCGGCCAGTTTGCCATGTCCATTGGTCTTGTTCGGCACACATTGCTGCTGAGCCTTCATGGGTGCATCCTGATAGTACTAGGAGACAGTCTCATAGCAAACTCCCTGGTCCTCTTCTGCAATTTCCCCAAGCCTTAGCTAAGTTCAAGAGTGTTTTGAAGATGTATCCACTGGTACTGGGCTCCATAACTCTGAATTGATGGGTTGTGGATTTCTGTAGTGGTCTCCACCTGTTGCAAAGAGACTTTCTTGATGCGGGGTCAAGCCTACATTTATCTGTGAGTATAAGGATAAATGTTTATAGATTGTTGTTAGGGATTATGACACTTCTGAGGGCAGATAAGGACTTCAAAATCAGGCAGAAGGCTAGACTTGGCTCTGGGCCCAAGTAGCTTCAATGGCTGGTGTCCTAGTTAGGTTTCTATCACTGTGATAAAGCACTATGACTAAAAGCAACTTTAGGAGGAAGGTTTATTTTGCCTTATAGCTTATGGTCTGTCATAAAGGGAAGTCAGGGCAGGTACTTAGAGACTGGGACTGGCAGAATACTGCTTACTGGCTTGCTCAATTTTCTTACATACTCCAGGACCAGCTGCCCAGGAATTGTACCTCCTCCATTGTGGTGAAGACACCAGTAGACTCCACAGTATACTCAGCACCAGCATCACCCCATTTGATGTTCACGAGATCTTGCTCATGAAAGAGGCAATGGCCTTCCTATTGATGACAAGTTTCTAGTTCTCAGTCTTGACTGTGCCATTGAACTTGCCATGGGTAGAGTCATCTTGTAACATGTAGACCATGCAGTTGAAGTCAATGAAAGGGTTATTTATGGCAACAACTTCTGCTTTTCCAGATGCAGTGGCAGTTCTGGTAATCAGGCACCCAGTATTGTCAAATCCTTTCACTCTGACTTCACCATTGAGTCTTAGGGGATGAGAGTGGCACATCACAAGAAGGTATGGCTGTCTCTGGAACAGGGAGAAACAGAAAGTCTAAAAGAGAACTTCTTTTTAAAAATATTTTATTTATTGCTATTATTCCCACATCCATGTTTATGGTATGTGCATGTGTGGGCATGTGTGTACTGTTTGAGTGTGGATGTCAAAAGACAACTTTTAAAAGGCAGTTAACTCTTCACTGTGGCTCCTCAGAATAAAGTTCAGATTGTCAGGCTTGTAGGCTAGTTATTTTCCTGCTTAGTCATCTTGATGGCTTGACACTTATTTTTCTAACACCACAGGGCCACCATGGGAGTAACATTGTTATTTGGTATAACATGAATACAGAAAAGGCTGTCATAGGCCTTATGAGGCAGAAGGCAGAGGACAGTGCATCATGGAAAGTGGACAGTGACAAGGGAAGTGGATGGAGAGGGCAGGCCAGAGAAATCATAGAGTGTGTGCAGTC
The DNA here is from genome assembly GCA_004025045.1 of Sigmodon hispidus. Classification (NCBI taxonomy): domain Eukaryota; kingdom Metazoa; phylum Chordata; class Mammalia; order Rodentia; family Cricetidae; genus Sigmodon; species Sigmodon hispidus. The sequence goes on from PVIH01000507.1 coordinate 300,937, forward strand.
TCCTAAAGAGCTAGCGTGTGACAGGTAGCATAATGAATAGACAGACTCAAGGCTGTCTGAACACTAGCTTTGCTGGGTGACCTTCAGTGTTGATACCCTACCTAACTGGGTTTCAGTGTCCTCCTAGGAAACACCAGCTCCAATAGTGAAGCCTTTTGCAGTTTTCAGATTCCCCTGATGTGCACTCACAGACCTTAGAATACTTGACTGTGGAAACTAGATAGATCTGTCCAAGAACCTTTGTTCTTTTTTTTTTTTCATGATTGGAACATGGATAGCAAAGAACAGATGCCTAGTTCCTGAATGGGACATCCAGGAGAGCTAAGGATGGCCAGTGACAATCACTTTCCTCATGTGCACTTGCTGGGGATGGTGGGAACTGATCAACGATACTACAGGTAAGAAGGGAGTGAGCCTCACCTTGCTCCTGCCCTCAGGACTCACATTCAAAGGGCAAGTTCTGCCATTTGCTGCACATATATGCAAAACTGTCACATCTTTTCAGCAAATTGACATTTTAAAAATAAATATATAATGTTCCTCTTTGTCTCTTGAAGTCACAACTGATTTAAAGGGCACTTTATATGACAGTATAATCATCCCAGATTTCTCTTGGTTACCCTTTACATGAAATACCTTTTCCATCACATTTGTCCATTCTATGCATATTGCTGAATTTAAAGAAAACCTTTTACAGACACCAGATAATTTTATCTTAATCCACTCATCGGTTTATGTCTCTGTGCATGTATAGTGTGTGTGTGTGTGTGTGTGTGTGTGTGTGTGTGTGTGTACACATGTGTGTTTGCCTTGGTGTGTGTATGGAAATCACAGGCTGGCCTGAGTTGTTAGTCCTCACCTCCTACCTTGTTTAAGAGCCTTTTTTTCTTGTGGTGTTTGATACTGTATACTGGTGTTTGATACTGTGTACTGGTGTTTGATACTGTGTACTGGTGTTCGATACTGTGTACTGGTGTTCGATACTGTGTACTGGTGTTTGATACTGTGTACTGGTGTTTGATACTGTGTACTTCAGGCCAGCTGGCCCCTTGAACTTCCTGACATTCTCTTGTCTACCCTCTGTCTTGCCACAGGACTGGAATTATAGCACATGCCACTGCCTGGCTTTATGTGGGTCCTGGGAACTTTAACTCAGTCCTCAGTGTTTGTGTGGCAAATGCTTTACCCACCGAGCCAATTCCCTGGCTCAGTGTATGCCCTTTGACTAAAAAGCTTAACCAAATGAGTTACTGATATTTCCTTTTGCCATTTTGTTGTTTTTTCCATGACTTCTAGTATTTTGCCCTTCATTCTCTCCTCTACCAGTTTCTTCTGTACTTAGCTGTTTTTTTTTTTCCAGTAGTTCTGTTTGTAATTCTTTTTATTTTCTCCTGTGTATTTTGATACTTATCCCCCCCAACCCCATCCCACTTTGTAATGTTACAGTTTTATTTTCTGAGACAAGGTCTCACTATGTAGCTTGCTGGCTTGGAACTTGCTATGTAGACCAAGCTAGCTTGGAACTTGCAGCCATCCTCCTGCCTCTTTCTGGAAGCTGAGGTTACTGGTACTTGATACCATGCCTGGCAATGATGCACTCATTCTTAGAAAACAAGTGTGAATTGAGATCTTTCCTTAGTTTGGAGCAGAGCGCTTTCTCTTTTCTTAATAAACAAAACCCAGTCCAGCTGTGTGTCTGGTCATTTTGTCCCATATGGCAATGTTACTGAGTGGTGCCTAAGGCTTTCCCATGGTCTTTTAGCTTTCTTTGATATATTACTTATGATCCTGATCAAAGTTACTTTATTTTCTCTCCTTGATTTCTGAGAAATTTTCAGGATGTATTTTAAATGCTTCCATTTAGAGACTCCTAAAGCTTTACACAGCTTTGTCTCACTGTTTGGGACACAACAGCAACCATCGCCAGTCAATATTTCCTACTTTCCTATGTTTGTTTTTTTAAGACATTTACTTTAGGGAAATAACTGTTACTCTCACATATCTTTGATTTTAGCCAGTAGTCGCAAAGTTATTAAAGTAAAATAGCAATGCACACAATTATCAAATGACTGATAATATGATTCTAAAACAAACCGATACTCAGCAATATAGCAAAATAACAAATAACCTGCATTCTAAAAGAAAAAAATCCTTCCCTGTTGACCAAGTTAAACTAACAAGAAATGCTTTCACAAGTGCTACTTTCAAGGAATTGAAAACAATCATTGTAGAATATAGTTATAAAGGTTCAAGTTAATATTTCAATGAAAATTCCTAGGAGGCTTTTACCACTTGTCAAAATGAAAGAAGTTGATTTGGTCATATCTTCAAATTATTTTATAGAAAACTTCAAATCCTGCTGTGTGTCTTTGAGAAGCTTAACTTTTCAGTGGCCACACACAGCCATATAAGTATGGCCCAAGCCTCTCCATAAACTACTATATACATTTATAATATAGTAACATAGTTAGTAGTCACAGATTTATTATTTTAAATGAAATAACCTTGTAGAAAGACAAGTTCCTTATGATATAAAATTTTTTATTATTTTCAAGATTATACTATAATTACATTATTTCCCCTTCTCTTTTTTCTCTAACCTCTCTATAACGCCCTTCTGACCCCCTCCGACCCCCTCTGACCCCCTCTAGCCCCCTCTGACCCCCTCTATCCTCCTTGCTCTCTTTCAAGTTCTTGACCTTGTTTCTTTAGTCATTGTTACTTGTATATGGATACGCACACATATACATATCTTAGTGTATAAATATAATCTGATCAGCCTGTACAATGTTGTATACATGTTTTCAGGGCTGGCCATTTGGAATTGGATAAATAATTGGTGTGCTTTTCCACGAGGAAGACTATTTCTCTCACTTGGAGCATTCTTTAGTGGCCCACAGTTCTTTGTCCAAGGTTGAGGTTCATGTTAGCCTTCCATGTTAGCACGTCTATTGGTGACATCCTTGTCCAGGTCTTATTTAGGTAGCCACATTGGTGAGCTACCCCACACTGAACACATCTGATCTCACCTGTTGATGGACATTTAAAATATGTTCTACCCATACTCATAAACAACTGTAGTTCTATGGCTGGTCAGACCGTAGATATTTCTTCATGGTTTTCATGGGGATTACATATACCCCTACTTCTTAAACTGTAGGTTTCACCCCATGTGAGATCTTGTAACTGAATGTAGGAGATGGGGAAAATCTGGCAACAGCAAAAGGTTGCTAAGTGCATAACAACAAAACATCATTCAAAATTAAATGCAGAATGATTCCGAAGTTTCAGGTGGGGTTTACCTGCATTGCATCTTGAGCTTCATGCAATCTGCATGTGCATTTTGTACTGCACATGCCATGGTGCAAAGCAGCACTGAAGTCCCCCACTTCTGCTCAGGGTCACAGATGGCTTATTATGTATGCCTTCCCCAATCTTGGGCCACAAGCATCTGTGGCCTGTTGTGCATCCTGCTCTTCTTTTAAAACAGCAGCAACAACAACAAAACATAGCCTGTGGGTAGTCTCTGCTCGAGAGAGATCAGAGTCAAAATAAACAGAGAGTAACACTGAAGTGGCACCACAGCATGCTATATGTTATGAGTAAGGTTTGCAGGAAGAAAACCAGGAGCAGGGACGCTACCTTGTCTTGTCCAATACAGCAGCTGTGCTGGGGAAACATCTGAGCCAAACAGAGGCCAAAGAACTTTTCCTACTGTTTTGAAAGTGGCTGTTCCTTAATTGGATGCATACTTGGTTGTTATAGACCTTAGGCTGTTATACAGAACTTCTGTATCAACTCATCCTGTTTCTGAATGTGTTGTTAGTTTGATGCTTCCATAGAGAAATGAGACCTTGGAGTTTCCTAGTTTACAAAACCAAACTAACAGAGGCAACACACTGGAAATGCATTGATGTGGACAACAAACTGGCATGGTGTGGGGGAGGAGCTAGAGACGGAGATCTAGACCAGGGGGAGGCGTGGCTTTGAAGCCCAGAGAAAAGAAGGAAGAAGACAGGAGAGAAATTGAGGAAGAAAAAAGAGCTTGGAGTAGAAAATCAGGTTTGTCCTGAGTCCTGTTGAAAGGGAGGCAGAGAACATGAACTAGAGCCAGGACAAGCAGTATAGCCCCTATCCTGATGAGGCTAGGAATTAACGAAGGCTACGAGGAGACTCGTCCCTTTGCTTGAAAGGAACAGGGATGCTGTTCTGATGAAGCCTACAGCTGAAGCAAATATACCAAGGAATAGACTATGTGGACATCCAGGCAAGGAGATAGCCATTGTTGGAATCAGGAGCAGTATTTGGCAAGAATTAGGAGGCTGGGAGTTTAATAGCAAAAGATTGGCAGATCCCTGAGGGCTTTCGGAAGAGAGCCAAGCCCCCAAGAAAAGGAAATGCTCTAGCTTCATTCACAGGCTTCCTCGAGGAAAGGAGATATGTTGTTTTTCTGGGCTTAGCTGAGACAATATCTTTGAGCTCTATGCTTTTCAAATGGGAACCACTGAGAAAAATAAGGAAGCTGGGGCGCAGGGGAAGAATGTGACCCATAGTTGTGGTGGGTGAGTCAGTTCCTTCTGACACTGAAGTGTCAGCATCTTTAGTATGTATTAGGTTGGACAGGATTCCAGAGTCAAGCTCATCTGGCCAGTGTCCCGACCCCACGGGCTCAATATGAGGCTGTGTAGGCTGCAGCTCTTCACTGAACCTGTGTTCTGTCCCACAGAGGTGACAATGATCCTGAAACACTGGTTAGGATGAGCAACACACAGTACTCAGCCAAGTTCCTGTTCACTGTAAATGTTGTCTATTGACATCTCTAATGACACTTGATTATTGTGGTGACTCTACTCTTATTTTTTTTTCTATTTTTATTGATTCTTTGGGAATTTCACACAATGCACCCCAGTCCCTCCATACCCATAGCTCACTCTGGTATTGTCCTCCCCAAAGGAAAGCTAAGAAAGAATAAAAAGATAAAATAAACAAAAGTTTTCCAAAAAGAAGAGAAAGGAAGAAAAACACATTTCCCCTCTGCATTTCCCAGCTCTCCATCACCTCTTTATTTATTTTAGTGGTACTCAGAGCTGCTGTGTATCACACAGTATCCACTTTTGTCCAAACAACTCTACTTGCAAATGTTCATTGTGTGATGAATTGTTGGTTAGGTTCAAGGCCTCTGGCTTTGGTACACCATCATACTGGACCCCCCCACTGACATTCATCTCCAATATCCTGCTGTTGTCCTGGGTCATGGAGTCCTGCAGCTATGATTACACAAGATTAGTCCCTTCACATCCTTTAGCAGGTCACAGATGGGGTAGATGTTGAGGTATGCCAACCCCAAACCCTAGATGTGTGCCTGGGTGGCAGCTGAGTTGTTCAGTCCAGGCTGCTAGGATCATTTCTCTCAGGTGAGGGTTGAAGCCAGCTCTCCCAGGCCAAGGTGAGGGGTAGGAAGACCTTTTGTGGAGGGCCAGCTCTCCTATTAGGGGTGGGGCCAGCTTTCAGGAGCACGGTTCATCAGGGTCCATTATCCCAGGATCCAGGAGGTTCAGGGTCAGCTTTCCTCTGTGTGTGTGTGTGTGTGTGTGTGTGTGTGTGTGTGTGTGTGAGAGAGAGAGAGAGAGAGAGAGAGAGAGAGAGAGAGAGAGAGAGAGAGATTGAGAGAGAGAGCTGGTCATGCTGAGCCACTCTGGTCACTCTGGGGTCATCAGGGTCCATTATCCCAGGACGGGGGAGTTGTAGAGTCAACTTTTCTGTGTGCGGAGAGCCGGTAACTTTGAGCCCATGAAAGGTGGGGGCAGCTCAGCAGGGTCTTTGTACCTCAACACATATTTACATGGGCTCTTATGGTAACAAATATCTACCCAAATCCCAGCTGATGTAGGACCATGATCCCAGATGTGATCAGCAGCAGTAGCTTGGAGCTAGATGTCACCATGGCCCCAGGGGTCAGTGCTGGCCTCTCAAATCCAGATGGGCCCAGCAACAGCGTGGTCCCTGGGCTCCAACCTGACCCTATATGGCAGTTCAGACTCCAGGTGGTCAGTCAACCCAATGACAACAAGAACCATAGATCTCAGCACAGACTCTGACAGTGGCAGGGCCATGGACTCAGACAGAAATCACCCCAAGCTTAGACCTGAGCAACAACATAGTCCTGCTTGACAGAGCTGGCCACCCTGACTGAGGGCACCAAGATGGCCTCCAGTGTTAGCCAGGGCATCTGCATTGTCTTCTATGGTAGCTGGAGCCTCAGACACTGAGGCAGACCCTGGATTCAGTGGGGCCACAGACACAGACATGACCCTAGGCAGAAGTTCAGGCCCTGACAATATTATGGCCATAGGTAGCAGCACAAACCACTGAGGTTAGCATGGTCCTGGCAGCAACATGTCCTTCAGACCACAAGTAGGTTTGGAGAGTAAGGAGGATTCTTGTGGTCTTGGTTACAATGTGGACCATGAATGACCATAGAGACAGGTTGTAGTAGAACCAAGGACCCAGACCTCAGACCTGGTCTTGGGCAGTAGCCCTGGCATAGATATCACCATGGCCCCAGGTGGCTGCACAGGCCACTGAGATCTACTTTACCCCAGCTTCAAGGTAGCCCTTGGACAACAGCATGATCCCAGGTGGTGGCCCAGATCTCGGGTATCTGCCCAGCCTGTAGTAGTACCAGGAGCCCTGGATATCAATACAGATCATGACTGCAGCAGGACATCAAACCTAGACATGGCCCCAAGCTGTAGTTCAGACCAGGGCACACCATGGCCCTGGGTGGTAGCTCAAGGTACTCAGATCTACATGGTCATGGCAGGCACATGACATTCAGACATCAAAATGGCCTAATGTTTGGTTTCTGCACTGTCTTCCATAATAACAGGAACCATAGATATTGACAGAGTCCCAGGCTGTGGTAAGACCATGAACCCTCACATGGCCCTTAGCTGCAGCCTGGGTCCAGATGTCTCCACGGCCCTGGGTGGTAGCTCTACTTTTTAACAAGAGATCCTGTACTTGGTTTGAGACCCTTTCAGAGCTCCAGACTCTAGCTTGGTCCTGTGTCCAAGCCTGTCAGGTAGATCCCTTCTTCCTGTTCCCTCCATCTTTGTCCTAGAATTCACTTGTTCCCAGGCTCTGAAGGGTGTCTTTCAGAGGTGATGTCAGGGGTGAAAGGGAAGGATAATGACAGGAAGAAGAGGGCAGGCTGGCACTCATGCCTCATAGGCAGGTGACAGTGTCCTTAAGGATGCCTTGGAGTTGCATGTGCCAAGGTGACAGGAACACTGCAGGGCTCAGAGTCTGGTTGTAAGCTGCTGACCTCAGGGCATGGGAGGAGAGTGTCCATAGCTTCCCCATCCCCCTGCCAGGAAAGAGGCAGGAACAGGAGCTGCTGTCTCTGAAGGCTCTGTCATACAGCACCTGGTGGTAGGTTACTGGTGACCACATAAGCCAAGCCCTTGATCTGCATGTTTGAGGAAAACCTTTGTTCCTTTCAAATTTCTATTCTCTCAGCTGGCTGGTACAGTGACTGGAACAGTTAGAATTTTTTTATTATTATTATTATTCTTTCTTTCTTCCTTTTCTCTTTGAATTTTTAAAAATAACTGGCTTGTGAGTTCAGACAGAATTAGGTTCCAGGCTTGGTTCAGGGCCAGGAACTCCTGAAGCCTTTTAACCCCCTCAAAGGCCCAGTAAAGAGGGAGAGCCTGAAGGTAGAGGAGGACATATAGAGGTGTCTTCTAGCTCAGGGTTTAATATAGTGAGATTGACAGCATAGTGAACAGGATGTACACACCCTACAATAACAGGGAGGGGTCTGATGGACATGGGTGGTGAATTAACTCACCATCTACAATAAAATAGGAAAAATAGTTCATTCAGTAAACTGCCAGAGGGCAGTAGTCTGAGGCACAATTAGAGTCCTGCCTATAACATAATGGCGGAGGGCAATGCTTGCATTTCAGAGAAGCACTTTCAGTGTGGATGAGTGTCTTGTATGCAATTTCCTAGCATGTAATTCATGACATGCAAAAGAAATTTAGCTCAGATTGGCTGGTGTTCAGTATAGGCAGTTAACATGAGTTGCTGCACACATAATTTCCAGTTTTTCAATCTCTGGCAGGCAAATAAGGTCTATGCAAATCATGGTGATGCAACTATGGGCAGCCCTGGCTGATTAAGGTTCCATCCTGGCCAAAGGTTTTGGTCACAGGGCACTTGGCTCTGTGGTATGCAACATTCCAAGATTATCATTAGTTAGGGATTCCTGGAACATGCTTGTGAAGATTTCTTAATTGGGATGAGGTTCCTTTTTATGGTCTTTCCTATTAATGGCTTTTCATCCACAAAAGACACAGAAAAAATGATAACGATTCCTATGGTGTCTGAACTCCAGGTACCTCATTCTTCCTGGAGCTCAGTTTTCTTTGATATAAAACCAGAGGCCCTGGAAGACTTTGCTGCTTTGTTGGCTCATGCCTGACATTGTAAACCACTTTTCCACATGCACTTTGGATCTTCAGATCTCTGAGAATGCTTTTCAATACAGCACTCTGGTTATCTACTACCAATTATCATTGGCCTTCAAAATGAAACCTTTCTCCTATCCAGAGACAAGATCATCTCTAAGGGACCAACAGGAAGTGAGTCGGCAATAAATACTTGTTGAATAAATGGAGAGTTGTTTTTAGGTCTTATTACATGCCAGGGCTGTTTTAAGAATTGTTTTTAACAGTGAACAACAAATATTCTTGACCTTAATATAATGTATATGGGAGATGGGCAGCAACCAAATAAGAAAAAAAAAATACATCATATGCTAGGTAATGACCAGTTCTAACAAAAGAACAAGCATAAAGCAAAAGAAAGTGCCATCCACCAGGGCACATTACAGATAAGAAGTCAGGAAAAGCCCTCTAAGTCAGGAACATGGGAAGGAAAAATCAACAAATTGTCTTCTGGGAGCCCTTAGATTTTTAGTCTAACTTGGTCTAGCTGTAAGAGCTCATTCTATAAAGAAAGATCCTAGAGGTCTAGAAGAGATCAGTTACTTCTCTATTGCTGTTACAAAGCGCCATGACTAAGTTATAAAATGGAGCATCTAATTGGGAGCTCAGACCTCTGGAGGACTGGATGACCGCCATGGTGGGAACATAGCGTTGGAGCAAAAGATGAAGTCTCATATCTGATCTGTTTTTGAAATCTCAACTTCCGCTCTCAGTGACAAACCTCTTCCAACAAGACTACTACATCTTCTAATTCTTCCCAAACAGTTTCACCAACTGGGAACCAAGCATTCAAATATATGAGCCGATGAAGATTACTCTCATTTAAACCATGACACCCAGGAATCTGGGAATCTATAACTGCTCCCATATAACATGACTATGGTTATACAGTTCTTTGTAATTCTGAGATTCTAAGATTTATTGGAGCATCAATGCTTAAATATACAGGTAACATTGTCTACTCTCTTCCCCTTACTCCTAGGAAATAGGCTTTAAAAATACAGTTTATTTTCTATTTTAAAAACAGATTGAGAGAAAAAAAAAGCAGTCAAAAACATCCATTCCAATTCCAAGTGTCATAGTAAACTGTAGGCAGCAAGGGGTCCTTTAGATAAGTACTTGGAGATTCCTAAAATGTTGGCACACAGGATTGGTCCATCAAGAGAAGAAATGTTATACCTGTTACTCACCCAGGAGGCTAGGAGTGAATGAGTTTTCTAGTCCCCTGTCCTTTGTGCTATCTGTGTGGCTGGAGACCACATCCTCTCTCAAATCCTTGTCATAAGGTTCTGTTATTTTGTTTCTTTGTTTTGTTTTGTTTTTTCAGTTACTCTAAGAACCTATCTCTATGGAATGTGTCATGTGTACTTTACAATATAGTCACATCTGTTCTGTATTTACTTTACTTTATTTCTTAAGAAGATCTATGTATGCTTTATTGTGAACACTGGATTGAGTTAATTATCACAAGAAAATTTCACCAAATTGTGTTGTGCTTAAATATGATTAAAATAAACCACTTGGGGTCAGACTCCCATGGTCTGAACCAATGCTGGCTACTTAGTCGTGTTAAACAGAACTGCCTTTTGCTTCCCATGGATCACCACTCTGCTGGATGTAGAGGTTGCAGAGACCCCACAACTTGGAGAAAATAAGTACATTTTTCTTTAAATAGAAGCAGAGGGTAGGAATTCAGTTCTCTCATCCAAGGGGTTTCAACAGTAAGAGTGAAATAACATGGGTTCTTCTCAGTCCTCTGAGCAAAGTGTTTTATAAAATTATTAAGACATCTTTTAGCAAAATATTCAGGAACTTCATATAAGTGACTGTAAAACCCTTGGTTTCCTGAACAAGGAGCTATAGATGTTGCCAGTTGGAGAAGCAAAGGAGCTAATGTGAAAAGAGCCTAAGAAAAGGGGAACAAAATCTCTGTCAAATTATTTTACAGTCTAGACTGCAGCGATGTACTGCTTGGATTCCCTCCAAGAGGACCATAATGAGGAAGATCCTCTGGACACTTCTCGGCTGGGGACTACTGCTCCTACATTTAATGAGAGTGATTTAGATACATATGCTGCCTCCTCTTTCAAGCGCCTCAATTTTATACCCATATACAGCAAATATTCATTCTCATCAATCTGATTCAGAAATTCTGTCTATGTGGCCTCACTTCCAGAGACTACTTATAGAAGATGAGAACATAATCAACAGGAAAATGATTGGACAGAACCTCTCACCATGCATCACACAAAGCCTGGATTTTTAAATCCTCAAGACCCAAATGTGTGTCAACATTACCAATTCACTTTTGAGTTCTCAAAAAAATTCAGAAAATCTGTTGTTGCCAATGGCCTGCCTGCTTTATTTACTGGTACAATATGGGAAAATTTAAGCAGGGATACTGTTACTTCTTGGGGAGAAGTAAGTATGTAAAGTTTTTTCCCAGGACAATGCTTGATGTGGAAAGCAAAATAGTATAATGAACTTAATGAATAGACAGAAGCCGTAGCAATAATGTCCCTATTAATTCTATTAATTCAACATGCTTTGGAGTGTGGGACAATATAGTTATTCTCTACTGCAGATGAATGATTTGGCCCAGTATTTTGACCAAGTACACCTTTGTGTACTGCAGGTTCAGAGAACCACTCCTGATCATGGAGAAACTGTGGACTCTCTGGCCACTAAAATAGAAGGTCAACAAGCCTTGGCCTGAGTTTCCTATTTAAGTTAAGATGCTTAACTGTAATACAACAAAATAACTCACAGGGAAGCTTCAGATAGCCTGACCAGGCAGCTTAGGTTTCATAAAGCCATCCAAGAGTGTAGAACTGCTAGGAAAACATGGTCACTCAAGATGTTGGCAGCCGTCTTCTGTTACATCAGTCACTGCTGCAGCTACTCAAAAACTTTTCAAAGGGGACCTTGCTTTGAATGTGGAAATAAAGGACATTAAAAAAATTAATGGAAAAAGGATCTAGTAATCCAATCTTTTGACTTTGCCCATGATGTCAAAGAGGAAAATATTGGGCTAAGGAATGCCGATCCAAATTTGACAATGATGGTAATCCTTTAAACTCTTAAGAGGGCAATTTCCAGCCCTAGAATCAAGGGTACAACTGATCCAGACAATCGAAAATGAACCAGACCCAAAAGCAGTATCCAATCACTCAGGATTTAGTGCAATGAGATTAAATCTCTTAGCACTAAGGACAAGACCTATGGACATCTTATGCTGACTTTATACATAGAAAACCATTTTATTAAAAGCATTCTAGAACAGGGGCCCCACATTGCCAATGTCTACAGGCCTGCCATTACAAGGTATTGGTGGCCAACAGGATTCTTTAAAAAGTTCTAATGTTTTTAATTAGACTGATGAAAATTCTTCCTCTGGCACTGTGCAACCTTATATTATCTCAGGACTTTCATATAATCTATGTGGAAGAAATATATTGTAATAAATGCAAGCAGTACTTATGATTGCTACAATGAATCATCTGATAATTATAATACAAAGAGCATACCTTCCCCCCCCAACTGAAGTCATTGATCAAGGGCCATCCATACAGCCTTTAAAAATACAATGGGTCTCTGTTGACCCAGTATGAATTGATCAATGGCCCCTTCATGGGGAAAAATTAAAACAGGCCTAATTCTAGTGCAGGAAAAATTACAGCTAGGACACACAACCTTTGGCCAGTTCCTGGAATTTCCCTATTTTTGTAATTCATAAAAAGCCAAAGAATAACTGTCCATCATTATATGATTCCAGGGGCATTTATGCTACTATGAAAAACCAGTGGGGCCCGCCTTCAAGGCTCCTATTATGATTCCTCAAGGATTCAGTGTCATACTGGACTTAAAAGATGACCTTTACTCCATTTACATCCTGATGATTAGGAATGTTTTGCATTCTCTCTTCCTATTTTAAACAATCAAGAGCCAATGACCTGATATCAATGGAAAGCTTTATCAAAAAGGAGAAAAAACTAGCCCCACTATGTGTCAATATTATGGGCATAAATCAGTTAAGATGGTGCTTATTGAATTTCCCAAGATATTGGTCATTCATTGTACAGATGACACTCTCCTCTCCTGATCATCTAATCAATACTAAAACAATACTTAACTTTCTCTGGTCTGGACAAGGGCTCTCTTACTCTGCTCTGCAGGATCTCTAGATGTCTGTGTGTGATGATGCAGCCTGCTTTGGGGGAGGGGGATTGGCCCTGGGATGTCCCTCCTGCTGTGTGTTTCAGGGAATTGCTCCCAGTTTTGGTTTAGGGCAGGGCTAGGGGCGGAGCTGGGTAAGGAGAGGAAGGAGGTCTCCAGGTGGCCTAGGAGTTGGGGTGCACTCACCTCTTACTCTGCTCTAGACACAGGCTCTGCAGTATCTCTAGATATCCCGAATATTTAACTTTCAGGGTAAATAAAAAGAGATCAAAATTTAAACAATTCCAGATAAAATAAAAAGCAACTACTTGTACAACAATACAAATATTATTATGCAACAATAAGTTCTCTACCATCCTCTGCTTAGAACTTCCTAAACAACGCTCTGTCAATTACTTTCAAGACCTTTTGGGCCATGTAAATTTGGCACATCCTTATCTGACTATCACTACTATGGATTTGGCTCTACTTTTTATGTTACTATCCAGAGACTGCCAGTTAGACTTTTTAAGAAACATAACACCTGAAGCAGAGGGACTTATTAGCTTATTAAATAATGTTACTGCATGGTCTGGGGATGGAGTGAAAACTCAGAGGTCAAGAGCACTTGCTGTTCTTGCAGTTCCAGAGGACTGGAATTGGTTCCCAGCACCCATGTCAGACAGTTCACAACCAGTTTTAGCTCCAGCTCCAGGGAATCCATGTCTTCTGCCTATTACAGTCACTGGCATGTATATGCATACACATAAATAAAAATAAAACTTTAAAAGGGATAGCATGATCTAGAAATACAAGCAAATGCATACAAACTCCTGAAATATTGGACTCAAACTTGTAAAGAAAATAAATGTTTCCTAAGATTAACATCAGGACTTATGAAATAAAATCTCATTGAGCCCCACAAAAAATCCCATAAAATAAGGGGCAGTATCCAAGTGAGGTCTTAGTATAATAGTATAATTTGTTCCAGATCAGAGGTTAAAAAACACAAATTCCTTCCATATCTCCTTTTTTTTTTTTTGGAGCTGGGGATTGAACCCAGGGGCTTATGTTTGCCAAGCATGAGCTCTAACACCGAGCTAGGTCCTCAGACCCAACACTGCTTTCTATTCTCTTCATTTTTAGAACTTAACAATCCAATTCAATATGATGTTTGTGTGTCATAAAGGTTAGTTAAGAAAACTAAAGGCAAAGACTTGACCAATAGGCATTTGAATTCTTTTAAGTACAAAATAAATAAAAAGTAACATCTAAACTTTGAAAACCAATGTTACTGCTAAAGTGGTAGTGCATAGAATCAATCCCCATCTTCCTTATCAATGACCTGTCCTCCTTCCTCATCACCTCCTGGAATCATATATCAACAAGGTAATGATATTATAAAATTTTATGCATGTCATAATCATTGGTAACTCCTTATTTACAAGAAATTATAGCCTTGATAAAGTGGGAAAGACACTTCTTGAATAACTTACTGGTTAAAGAGCCTACAGAAATTACTGTGATATTAAATAAAATGCAGGTTGATTATTTGTTTCACACTGATGATAACTGGCAGGTAATATTAGCCTATTACTCAGGATTTATAGATAATCATTATCCCAAAGATCCCCTTCTAAGATGATTTTGAAGATACCCCATGAGTATTACCTAAAATTACAACTAATAAATCCTATAGAGATCCCATTTAACGCTTTTACAGATGGCTCTTCAAAAAGACAAGGAATTTATGTTTTATATACAAATTCCACATCCTCCACAGAATCTTACCCACTCCAGTTGTCTGAAATCAATCAGCTTTTATTAGATGTTTCTTAGCCATTGAATATTGTAACGGTCTAAGAATTGTGCTTAAACTGTTTCTCTTTCAGAAACTGCAAGACTTAGACTCAAGCCCACTGATGATGTTATTTCATAATTGTTTCTTTCCCTTCTGACATCTATATAACAAACTCAACCTTTTTCATAGTTCATATTTCTGCTCATTCTAATTTGCCAGATCTCTTAGCATCCCCTAATGCTCAAGAGGATGCACTGGCTGCCTTCTTGCCCCTAGCACTTTCCTTCAGACCACTCAAAAAAAAAAAAAAATCTCAAGAACTTCTTCATCAAGATGAAAAATCGTTACATGTACAATTCCCTTTACCCCCTGAACAAGCCCAGGCTGGCATCTCTGTCCGTCCCTTCTCTTCCTTCCCCCCAGTGCCCTCTGCTGGCGTAATTAAGACTCAAGGATTAAAATCCAATGCCATTTGGCAAACAGATTATCTCAGAATTTTGCAATATGTTCATGTAACAGTTGATACCTTTTCTAAATCTGATTGTTGCTTCTGTTGACAGGGTGAAACCATCTTGAATGGCACCAATCATTTAATATGCATGGTTTTCTTTCCAGGACTCCCATTACACCTAAAACCTGATAATGGTCCTGCTTACACTAGTAAGTGCTTTAAAAATTTTTGCAATATATGGAATAGTAATCATGCTACTAAAATCTCTTATAATCCACAGGGTCAAGATATTGCAGAATGACACCATTTAATACTTAAAACAGCGAATTCTTTTTCCTTCTTTATTTTGTATTTATCAAAAAAACAGTAAAAAGAATTTAAAAATGCCGAAGAGTTAACAATAACTATACAGAGGATAATAATTATAAGCATAGCTTATCAAGGGTGGAAATGCAAATAAGATTACTACACATATATTTTCTTTGTGTTCAGCTTTCCCTCTGAATTTTTTTTTCCATCCCTGTATCTCCTTATTGAAAGTCTCTTTCCCCTCCCACCACATTTGATCATTTTTCTTCTCTGCAACTCCCCATCCCCTCCCTGGGCAGGGAGCAGACAGTCCTATGGTCACACTGCCCCAATAATGCTTGGGTCAGTCTTCACTCCCGGCCAAATCCAGTTTTGTCCCCCTCCCTCAAGAGTGAGTCAGGTGTTCCTATAGATGGACTGGGTTTGAAGGGTCAGTCCAGGGTGTTTCTGATCCCAAGCTGTTCAGTGGTTGTGGTTTGCTGCTTGGGCATGTTTGGCTTTTTTTCCTAAAACAGCGAATTTTTAAAGAGGGATCACACATGCAACTAAATCCCTAAAATGATGCTACATTAAGCTATGTTTACTTTAAGGTTTTTACTTTAAAGAATAATGATCCTTTTGCTGCCTCAAAACATTTGCCCAAAAGGAAACACAGCCTAAAGTATTTGTTAAATGAAAATATCTAGAAACTAATCAATGAAAATGATAGTTTTTCTAGCAGCAGAGTGAGGTTACACTTTTGTCTTTCTAGATAGCTCCAACTCCAAGACACCTGACCAGGATAGCATTGACTTGAAGAGACATTATGACTTTAACTCATCAAGACCCAACAGGGCACAATACCACTGACCTCAGAATGGTGTTGTCATATTTACTGACTATATTACATGTTAATTCTCAGCTTGTCAATATAGTATCCAAATTCCGAAAAGACATGCCCTAATAGGAGATAGTATGATGCTGTTTTGCCACACTGAGTATTGTTTTTATGCCTTTTAAAAAATGACCAGTACCAGGCATGACTACTAGAATGCAAAGAGAGGTTTCAAAAATGGGCTGTATGATCAGCAAATCTACTATCATTACTGTAAACAGATTAGCAGAAATTAACCGAAATGTGTTAATTAGAACAGTTTTACAAACTAGAGCTTGTTGTGGGGTATTTGTATACTGTGAAGATGCATTGCTGTGACTGGTGTAATAAAAAGCTGAGTGGCAAATATTTAAGCAAGAGTATAGGTGGGATTTCTGGGGAGAGAAGGGAAGAGGAGGAATCTAGGTGCACAGGGGATGTCAGGAGCCACAGAGAGGAAACAGGACGTGCAGGATGGAAGAGAAGGAATTCCACATGATAGAACATAGAGTAATATACATGGGTTAATTTAAATTATAAGAGCTAGTTAGAAACAAGCCTAAGCTATAGGCCAAGCTTTCATAATTAATAAGACTATGTCATTATTTGGGAGCTGGCTAGCAGGAAAGAAAGAGACTTATAAGAGCTGCTACTATATAGTATTTGTTGCTTAAACATAATCTTGGTTGTCAACAATTTCCTGGCATGTATTGCTTTAATGTGGCAGATTTTTTCATACTATTCATGATTAAATTAATATCTGCATAAAGAGATAATCAATAGCTCTCAAGTGACCTTTGAACGGCCATCATGATTAAGATGGTTTTCCCCTTTCCTTGGTACTCTGCTAGCTCTTTCTATAATTCTGTTATGCTCACTTGTAAAAGACTAGCCGTGCAAATAACAGATATAACCTTAGCCTCTACTACACCCACACTTTTTCTTTAAAAATGAAAAAGGAGATATAGGAGGCACGAAGGTCCTTGTGCTCCCAGATAGGCACTAAAGGAACCTGGACTGCTGGCATACAAGGTTTTTCCTTAAAGGGAAATAATGCTCAGAGGCTGAGGAGGGATGTACAGTCTAGCTTGGTGCAGCAGAAGACAACACTGGACCCTTCCCCAGACCTTTTACATAGACTTATTTGTCTCAGTCAATCTACAGAACCTACCTTTATGAAAGGCATCACATTCTTTATAAAGAATTTCAGTGTAGTCATGTCCAATCTTCATTTCACTTAATTTGTTCCTCATAGTCTTATGTATGCTTTATTGTGCATACAGTATTGAGTTAATTATTAGCAGGAAATTTTTCACCAAATTGCACTGTGCTTAACTATGCCTAAAATAAACCACTCAGGATCAGACTCCCAAAGTTGTGTTGAATCAAACTGCTTTCTTCTCTCCCACGGATCTTCATTCTTCTGGCTGTGGAGGTCTCAGAGACCTCCTGCAGTAAACAAATGGTCTAATTAATACTGTTCTGAAGGCTTAGTTGCAGAAGTTTCATTCATGCCTGTTCATGAAGTACCTGCAAATAGTAGAGATGAGTTAGACCCTCTGGTACTAGTGCTCTGCCTGACTCTGGCATCTCAGGCTGATGCTTGTGGGGTGGGCAAAGTCTCACCACTAAAACCCTAGTAGGCTCAATCAAACACTTAGAAAATTATTGGGACAGTGTGGTGGTTTGAAAAATATAAAGGTCCCCAAAGGGAATGACATTGTTAGGAACTGTGGCTTTGTTGGAGTAAGTACAGCCTTGTTGGAGGAAGTGTGTCACTGTAGGGGTGGGCTTTGAGGTGTCCTGTACTCAAGCCACTCCCAGTATCATAGTCTACTTCCTGTTGCCTTCTATCAAGATGTGACCAGCACCGTGTCTGCTTGCACCACCTAGAAGTTGGTTCCAGGGCCTGGGGTATTGCTGTGAAAGGCCTGATCATGTATTTGTTTGGAGGAATTTGTACTTTTGGTATGTTAGGTTATAAGAGCAGTGGGATGCTTTAATCACTGCTTAATGGGCCATACTAGTAGGAAAATGAAAGACAGAAGTGGTAAAAGTCATTTAAACTGTGAGGGCCTGGATCAAAAGGCTTCAGAGGAGAAGAATATTAATATGTGGCCTAGAGATTATTCTTGCGAGATTTTGGTGAAGAATTTGGCTGGGTTTTGCCCTTGTCCAAAGAGTCTGCCTGAGACTAAAGTGAAGAGTTTTGGATTAACTCCATTGACAGAGGCAATCTCAAAACAGCCTAGTATAGACTCTACTGTGTGGTTATTAGTGGTAACTCTAATGAAGATTTATAAAGAAAAAGAGCAAGCTGAGCAAATAAAAATAAAAGTGTGCAGATTGAGAAAAGGGGCAACAGGAAGTGGAATGGAGCTAAATTCTATATTCAAGGAGATAAACAGATTAAGAAATGGAATAAAGGGAATGGTGAACTCAGGACAAGATCCTATCCAGCTAAATTTCCAACCTGTGAAAAGAAAGTAAAGAAAAGCTTAGAGTGGTGCACACCTTTAATTCCAGCACTGTGAAGTATTGCACAAATTCTATTTAATATTATAATAAAAACCCAGAGCCAGATATTGGGAGAAAGCTGGAATATCAGAGAGAAGAACACACCACAGCCAATTCTCACCCAGCCAACTTCTCAGGTTGAACAGGCCCTGTCTTTCTGAGTCCTCAGACTGACTGGTTGCTCAGACAGAATGGCTGAATTTCTTCCTTCTCCTGTTTTATATTTCTTTTCCTGCCCTTTTATTTTACTTCCTGGTTCATTTCTTCTAGAACTAGGATTAAAAATGTGAGCTACCACTGCCTGGCTGTTAGGCCTTGAACTCACACTGAGATCCAGACAGATCTCTGTATCCCAAGTGATTGGGATCACCACTCCCTTGACCTTCATGGCTTGGCTGTGGGTGATTTTGTCCTCTGATATTTCAGACTATTTTTATTAAATATACAATATATCACCACAGGGAAGACAGAAGCTTGTGGATCTCTGAGTTTGAGGTCAGCTGGGTCTAAAGATACAGTTTTGGCTTAGGCAATGAAGAATAGAAAGCTGGAGAAGATATAATTATATCAATTGAACAAGGGGGACATGTGTCAGCCCTAGCAAGCAGCAGAACTGGGCAGTTTTGACCATGTGGTTCTGATTTTAGGCTTAAGGATGAAAAAAAAGGACAATAGAATTTGCCTTTGTGCCTAAGGAAAGCCACTGAGACTAGACATGTGTCAGGGGTGTTACTGTGATGGAGGTCTAGAGAGCCCAGTTCATGAAGCTGTGAAGCTGAAGCCTGAATTGCCTTGGAGAGCCCAAGATGTTAGAGATATCAGAGTCATGGGATACCTGTGACAAAAACTGCTAGCAGGGAGTGAAGCCAACCCAAGAGAAGAAAGTGTGCTGCAGTCAACAAAGTTGGAAGGAGTTGGAGACCTGAAGACCCTGGGTTTTGGTCCTGTTTTGGTCCAGTATTTCCTCACTATGTTCCCTTCCCTACATTTTTAGAATGATTAACGTATATCCTGTGATAGGTTGTAAGTACATGATTTGCTTTTTTATTTTAATTTTACAAAGGATTACAGTTAAGAGATTGCCATGAGTCTTGAAGAGACTTTGGATTTGGAACAAGTTTGAAACTGTTATAGACTATGGGGACTTTTGTAGTTGGACTCTGCATTTTTTTTGCATTATGATATGACCACCAGCCTGTTTTAAATTTTATTATTATGAACAAAGAAGTCACACTTTCGGGGGCTGGAGAGATAGCTCAGCGGTTAAGAGCACCGTCTGCTCTTCCAGAGGACCTGAGTTCGATTCCCAGCACCCACATGGCAGCTAACAACTGTCTGTAGTTCCAGTTCCAGGCAAACACCAAGGCAAAAATAAATAAATAAGAAAATAAAAATAAGGTTTAAAAAAAAAAAAAAAAGAAGTCACACTTTCTATCCTTGTATATCCTTATTCAAAGCCCCTTTCCCCTCCCACCACATCAGGTTATTCTCTCTTCTCCACAACTCCCCATCCCGTCCTGGGCAAGCAGCATGCGGTCCCAAGGTCCCAATATTGCTTAGTTCAGCCTCCACTCCTGGCAGATCCAGTTTTCTCCTCCCAACCTCAAGACTGAGTCAGGTGTTCCTCTAGGGGGAGTGGGACCACCAGCCTTTAAGGTCCAAGGACTGGAATGTGATGGTTTGAAAGAAACTGATCCCCAAAGGGAATGGCACCATTAGAAGGTGTGGCTTTGCTGGAGTGTGTCACAGTGGGGGCAGGCATGCTTTGACTTTGAGTCTTCCAAGGCACAAGCTCCTCTCAGTGTTATTTCCTGTTGCCTTCTGATCAAGACGTAGCCAGCACCACGTCTGCTTGTACAATGTTGTGCTTCCCACCATGATGGTAATGGATTGAACTTCTGAACTGTAAGCAAGCCACCACAATTAAATGTTTTTCCTTTATAAGAGTTGCCATGGT
>PVIH01000507.1:321595-338000 GCA_004025045.1 Sigmodon hispidus
AAAAAAAAATTCAGAGGGAAAGATGAACACAAAGAAAATATAGGTGTAGCAATCTTATTTGTATGTCTACCCTTGATAAGCCATGCTTATCATTCTTATCCTCTATATAGTTATTGTTAACTCTTCCACATTTTAAATTCTTTTTACTGTGTTTTTTTTTTAATAAATACAAAATAAAGGAAAAAAAAAAAAGAGTTGCCATGGTAATGGTGTATCTTCACAGCAATAGAAATTCTAACTAAGACAGACAGCATGCATATTATCTCTAGAAGCCCAAGCCAGACCATAAGCCAGCATAGAAGAGGGCAGGTGGGCACAAAGTCACATCCCTAGTTGAGAAGCTACCTACATTTGGTTGCTTCTGGGAGAGGAAAGGTCAGTTTTCTTTAGTGATGTCACATCTGGTTTACAACACCTAGTGTATCCACCATACTGCGGGGCAAACCCTATGTCAACACAAACTGAACTCAATGGGGGTTGGGGTGAATATAAAGTTATGTGTATAGGGAGGTTGAGGATGATCCGGAAAAAGTTGGAAGAGAGGGATGAATATAATCAAAATACATTGCATGAGATTCTTAAAGAATTAACTTAAAAAACATTAATTTTTAAAGAATAAATTAAATAATGATTTCTGGTCACAAGGATCTCATGAAACAGTAGGGTTCACAGAACTGGAATGAAATGTGTAAAGTGCATTGTAAAGCAAGATCTTACGGGAGCTAATTGTTTGTTTCTGGGAGGTTGGAAAAGGCCTCATGGAGGAGCTGTTGGTGTTTGAACTGGGTTTTGGAAGGACCTAGGGAGGAGTGAGTAAAGGCAAGGAGGTGGCTTGAGAGAGCATGTTAGGGGCCAGGTTGGCTGATGTAATGGGTATGTGGTGGAAGGATCCTGTAGAGAGGAGGTTGACCTGCCCCTTTCCGTTCATCTCTGCCTGCCCATACCAGAATCAAGTACCGAATTAGCTACCAGCTCTTAAAAAAGACACATCTCGGGGCTAGAGAAATAGCTCAGAGGTTAAGAGCACAAGCTGTTCTTCAAGAGGTTATGAGTTCAATTCCCAGCAACCACACAGTGGCTCACAACCATCTATAAGGGGATCTGTCTTCTGATAGACAGGCATGCATGCAGGCAAGACACTGTATCCATAATAAATAAATAAATCTTAAAAAAAAATTTAAAAGAAGACACATCTGTTTGGCAGATGTTATCTTTCACCCAAAGTGAAGGCACAGCTTTTCCAAGGCATCTAATTTGTGAGGCTGTAGAGAGGCAGGAAATATAAGACACTATGATTATCCTTCAATAATACTCATTCATTATACTCCCTTTCCATGACTGTACCACCACACATTAGACATTCCTGTTGGCTTTGTCTGAGATTGGAGGTAGAGAGCCCTACTAGTTAGGGACCTGGGGATTGGCCTTGTTTGTTGTTACTCAAAAAAGTGGCCAATTCACAGAACCTATAAGAACACTGATAATAATGCAAAATGCCACAAATAAAAGCTATTCTCTGTTGAGCACTTGCAAAGAGCCAGGCAAGTATGACTGCTTTAGGTGTGTGCTCTCCAGTCTCTGATCCTTCCTGAAGCCAGGCCCAACCCCACAAAGCATCGGGAGGTGGTGGCACACACTTTTAATCTTAACACTCCAGACCAGATGCAGGCAGATCTCTAGGGGTTTGAGAACAGCCTAGTCTGCAAAGTGAGTTCCAGGACAGCCAGGCTGTTACACAGAGAAACCCTGTCTCAAGACAACAAGAAAAATACAATGACAAAAGCCTTATATTTTTTTTTGCCATTATTCCAGTGTAGCAACTACTTATTGTTATTAGGTATTATTAATCAGTATAATTAATCTAGAGATGACTTAAAGTACATTGGAGAGTGTAGGCTATACACACAAAAGGCCATTTTACATAAGAGACTTGTTCACTGAAGGATTTCTATATTAAGAATCCTAGAACCAGTCCCCCTTGGTTACCAAGGGAAGACTGTACTGTTCAGTGTCTATTTCTCTTCTCTAGAATTTAAACTTCCAAGGGCGAGGATTTTTGTTCTGTTCATTGTGGGCTTTGTAGCATTTAGAGCAATACATTCAGACACGGGTTACAGTTTCATAAATATTTGTTCAGTGAGTGGAAGAATGGCCAGTGTGGGTCTCTTTGAACATATGAGAATAATGTCATCAAAAGCCTCTCCTGAGAGTTACATCCAGGAAACTGTGTGATGGGATCAGCATGCAGGTCTGCATGATGGTAAGGCTTGTTTCTCCATTTCTCCTCCATACCTTACACCAGGTACAGATTCTTGATTGCTTCTGGTTTAGCTCCAGTTCCTCCCATTCATCTGCTTTGTTCACAGCTGAATCCTGGGTACTTCCCCAGTATGTGCTGGAGGAAGGGAGGAAAGGCTAGAACATGGGAGGCTGGGACGGGGGTCTTCATCCCTTGGATGTGCTGTGCTTGGGTGATGCCTAGCCTCTCTCCAATGCAGATGCTAAACCTTTACATGTGAGCAAGTTGAGCTTTGTCAGATCAGAGCTGGCATTTGAACCATGTTTCCAGAGCTCACTTGTCATGCGGAAAGGTCTCCAGTTAATGTTTCCTGGCTCATTGTACCCAAAGGTAACAGCTGTCTGGCCAGAAGGTCCACCGGCAACTAATTAGGACCTATGTGTCTCATTCAAGGTCAGAGCTTTTGGGGACAACGTGAAATTCACTTTTAATTCACAACTCCCCAGTTGTATCCATTTATGTAAAAACTTTCATGTTATTTAAGCCAAAACCCCCCTTGGACTTCAATGGATGCTTTGAATCTATGTGGAAGGTCAAAAGCATTTCTTTGAAAGTGTGTAGGGACCTGGTAGAAATCACATTAGCATATTCATTATCATCAGGGTTCTTTGAATGTAGCTTTTTGCTCTTCTCTGAAAGCGATTGGAGGACTATGGCTCTTTTTTGTTCAAAAATCCCTGGTCTGAAGTGAGACTATGGCCGCCTACTGGGTGCTAAAGCATACCTTCCAACAAGCAGGAATGGATCTGTGTTGCATAAGGCAATGGTAGGTGTCATCTATGAGGTGTCTCCACAGTGACCGAGGCTTGTTGGATTCCTCTCCCACTCATTGAGAATGATTTGTGGCAGAACCCTAAGGCAGTGCTTATCTGAAAGAAGATGGTTTTATATTGAAGTTAGACCCTGTTGACAGGCAGATCCTAAGTGTTAGCTGTGCTAACAAAACAGTGGGTTAATTCTAAGTGCCAAAACCCTTTGAGGGAACATTTAGAAACCCTAATGCCTAGAATTTTTAGACTGTTTGGATCCAATTCTTAGTGATGAGTGGAAGACAATGTAGTATGAAAAGTTTTCAGTGTCCTAAGACACGTTCCATATACATACAAATATGCGCATTAGCATCAGAGTATCCCAAACAGGAGGTACTATTGGGTCATCTCAGCTGACATTTTGGCTCTGCACTGGCAAGGCAGAACCAATAGAACCTGATGGCCAACAATAAAAAATATTGGAATGGGAGAGCAGACAAGGATGGCTTCTGGGTACTGATTTCTACAACAGAACCACAGGCTTATTGGGGTTTCCTGAAGCATGATCCAGAGTGAGTTTTGGATGGGTAAGTTGTGACATGTCTGTGACACACAAATGTGTGGAAAAGTGTCTGTGACACAGGGGACAGTAAAGCATGGCACAGAGTCACCCCTAATGGTGAGGGGAGACCATGAAAGACACCATCTGGAGAGAGGTGTACCAGGAACTGAGCCAGGGTTCTGATTCCACAAAGCTGGGTCAGGCTCTGCCCCCTGGGCCCCTCTGCTCATGGGCCATGGGAAGGAATGATCTAGTATATGTTTCTTTTGTTTGCTGCTTCCAACTTTAGTAACCCTAAAGTCAAAGAGGGGGGATCAACCCCACTCAGAGACAGAGGCTAGATACTCCTCAGCTGATCTTGGTCACAGAGGTTGTTGTAAAGTTCTCCATAGACATTCATGGGTAGAAATTTTGACCATGCTTCTTAGAACATAGTTGAATCCTTGGAAAATGATTCAGGATCCAGTGTTCAGCTACGCTGATGGACCTTTCTGGATTCAGACTTCTTTTCACCTCCTCCTTTCTTCTAAGTTCCTCTCCCCAGGCCTCCAGCCTGTCATAAATGATGCAATCTATAGAGCCTTTCATCTCTCATGCTCCTATGTGACTTTTCCTGGGACACTAGTGCTTCAGGAGAGGGGCGTGGGGTTGAAAGCTAAGAAGGAGCTGTACTGCATGAATACAACAGGCCTAGGTAACATCAGTCCCCAAACTGAGCTTCAGTTCAGTTAAACAGAGCATTCTATACCACGTCTGCCCCCTTGCAGGCTTCCTCACCCCCACATAGCAACCCAGAGTGACACATTTTCATTGGCTATATTAAGCTTGTTTAGTAGTTTGCTAAATTCCTCCATAAGCAGACATTTTCCTCAAGCAGAAGAATTAGCCACAAATCATTTATAGTTCAGAGGGGAGAGGTGAGTAATGTGGATATACCACAAGGTACCACTCAGCATGTTTCCATCAGCTTCTTAGATCCTTCTGCTATTTTGATGCTCAAATCCCTTTTAGAGTCTGTCTTAACTAGGGTTTCTGTCACTGTGAATGAACACCATGACCAAAAAGGCTTATTTTATCTTGCAGTTCTCAGGTCAGGTCACACTATGGCACCCAGGGAAGTCAGGGCAGGAACCTGGAGGCAGGAGCTGATGCAGAGGCCATGAAGGGGAGCTGCTTACTGCCTTGTCTCCTGTGGCTTGCCCAGCCCACTTTCTTATAAAACCCAGGACCACCAGCCCAGGGGTGGCTCCACTCACAATGGGCTGGGCCATCCTCCATCAATCACTATCTAAGAAATGTCCTTCGGGCTTGCCTATAGCCCTATCTTAGGAAGGCATGTTCTCAATTGAGATTCCCTCCTTGGAGATGACTCTAACTTATGTCAAGTTGACGTAGGACTAGCCAACCAAAGTTAAAATATCATCATTTAATGTCTCTGGTGGCATCTAGATACCTTGAGAATTATACTGTATCAGCATACTTGGACAGGGTTTCTAATACAGGGGCTGACACTTACTCAGCAAGAGTCTCCAAGTATTGGAGGGCAGAATTACTTGGTGAGTGTGTGTGTGTATGTGTATGTGTGTGTGTCCTTATTCTAAGGTAAGGTTAGCATATGGTTTGTCCTATTCTGTTTTACTTATATCAAAAGCCATTGTGACTAGTTTAGGTAGCTTAGTCATTAACAATGAAAAAAGACAAAAGAATGTTAACAAAGAATTATATATATATATATATATATATATACACACACATATATAATATATATTTACTCATACCTTTTAAAAAGGTCTTCCAGAGAGAGCAATCAAAAACTATTAGAAGTAAAACAAAAATGACATAAAAATTTTCCCAACTATCACTTATATGGGAGCCAACAGAAGTTTTTAGTCATTGTTTCCTGATTGCTGGGGCTGTGGCAGTCAGGCCTACAGCAGGAATGAAAAAAAATGTAGATAATGTCAAGGAGTACAATATATAAAAAATTATTTTACTTGTTTCTGTAGGTAGTCAGATCCTCACATTTTCCCTGTGCGTAGTCTGGTTAGCTTCTAGAATAGCCTGAGCACTGAGGCAGACAGGGGTCCTCTGGTCTTACGGGGTGTTCTAGCATCAGAGCTTGGCCTCCCTGCATGATCAGTTTACATGACGTTGATAGGTCAGGAACACATTCTCAGTTGCAAGAAGCTGGCTTCATTCTCTTGTGTTGAGGCTAGGGAATCATCTTTGCTACATTTGTTATAATAGGGGAAGGTTTAAGAACAAGCATTTCCAGCAGAGGTCTCCCTGGGTTTTTATACTCAATGCAAGGGATTCTGTACCATATACTGGGGAGTTAGGGCTTGTCTTCATGTTCTTACGCGGTTGAGTTGCCTTTGTAATTGAGCTGTCAGAAAATGTGTTCAAAGTGCTGCAGCTGCAAAGCATGGTACAACTTTGAGAACAATATAGATATCACAGGACTTGATATCTGTTGTCCTCTTATTCCAGGGATTAGCTTTGCTAAGAGAAGGAGAATGAAGGGTGGGGATAAAGGGTTCTGCCAATGAGCCAGTGTTCGGGTCCCACCAGGCTGGCTGTAGGCTTGTGTAAACATTCCCTTGTCCATAGCACTATCCTATTTCAGCTGTGGGATGAATATAGAAGCTTATCATCTGTCCCTCCCTTGTTTGAGATGTTTATAATGTGGGTACTGGTCCCAAAATTCCCCATTAGGGAAAAGAATCCATCCCCCTGCATGGGAAACTTAAGGAATAGCCCACCCCTGCTGGTAAGAAGGGGTTTGTGGCCCCGTCTTCACAGTCTGGACAGGAGCAACAGGTTCTGGCAAGCCTTGTTTTCCCACATGCTCTTATTCCGGAAGATGCAACACCAAACCTGTAATTGTTACAGAGAGGTCTGTGCCCTATTTTAGCTTTAGAATGTTCTCATATGCAATCATCATGTACTTTAAATGTAATCCATTTTATCAAAGTATTTAATGCTTCCGATCTAATTCTTAGCATCAAACTCAGCAAAAGTAAAATTAAACTAAACTCTATCAGCATTATATCTTTTATATAATGAGGTATTGTAGGCTTTGCCATAAATCCTGGCCCACCTTCTGACCTGTAATAATAAGAATTGCAAACCTAGGGACCCTTTCTTCTAGAAGCTAGGCTACCACATATATTTTTCTGTGTGAGTAGAAAAGACTTTTATTCAGCCAAAGACAAGCAAGTATTTGTAACTCCTGATTTGGGGAAGTTGTGTAAACTCAACAATTTCTTTTAATTGGGCTTTTCTAAAATTCTGTATTTGGGGGAGGGCCTTAAGTCACTGTCAGGGTTATTCTGGGCAAAGGGTCACATTGTTCACGAGTTCACCCGGTATTCTGGCAATCAAAGGAACATAAAAGTGTCAGTCTCATATAGTTTCTAGAACTGCCTAGCTGACATGAGTTTCCTAACAAAGCTATTTAACAAATGCAGGGCAATGGCCTCATGGATGGCTATCTTTGCATCTTTAAGTGTTCAATAGTTCCTATTTTCAGTCTTTAAAACTGCTGTTTCTTGTAATTGGGGTCTCATTTACTTACTTAATAGGTTGTCAATTAATGCTACTTGTCACAAATGCCAGTTCTTCCCCGCACCCCACCCCCACTTTGGGGAAGTGGCTGGTTCTGTTTCTCCATCTGCTCTGTGGCTGCCCCTAGGCAGTAGCACTGCTTCCCTTTTGCATGTAGCAGGAGGCAGATAATTTTGCCCACATTATCAGCAGTAGCAGCCAGGAGGGGGAAGGTCATTGTCTATCTGAAGATCTAGCACATTGCCATCTATATATATATTTTCATTTTTATAACCCCCTTTTCAATGGTAAGCTGCATATCCCTCACATGCATGTTCAGCACTGGTGTGGACTTCATATAATTGTAACTTCTATATTGTATCATTTATAACTTTAGGGCTCTGGTGGCTTCCTCTCTTGTAGGATGCATTTTGGCTGGAGTTTAATCTCTATAAACTCAATGGCTTCTCTGATCAAAAAGATAGGCAGCCTATCAGAGGGATCTTACTGTCTCCAGGGTCCAGGTCCTCAAGGATCAAAATGTTGGTGACCTCTTTGACCCTCTTATCTCTCTTTGTGCAGTCTTTGAAGATTTTCTGAACACCTAGGGTTATTGGCCTTCTGCTTTAAACTCTGAGTAGGATTTAGATAAAGTCTAAACCAAACAAACTAAAAAGTTTTAAATAAATAAATATTGGCTTTGTTGTGGTTTCCCATGTGGCTAAAGTTTAACAAAGTTATCAAAAACTTAAGTGATTATCTGGATTAAATACATTTTTTGTTTGTTTGTTTTTCAAACAAGGTTTCTCTGTGTAGCTCTGGCTGTCCTGGAACTTGTTCTGTAGACCAGGCTGGCCTCTAACTCAGAGAGTCATCTGACTCTGCCTCCCAGTGTTGGGATTAAAGGTGTGCTGGTGCACAACTGGCATTTAAAAAACTAACAAATTTTTAGGTTAGTTTTTGTTACCATGAATAGCTCATTATCACCTTAGGAATTTTAATAAACTTTAATTATTAAACATACCATCCTAAAGTCCTGTCTTAGTTAAGGTTATTATTGCTGTGATGAAACACATGACCAAAGCACCTTGGGGAGGGAGAGGCTTGTTTGGCCTACCCTTCCACATCCAGGTTCACCTTTGAAGGAAGTCAGGACAGTAACTTAAGTAGGGCAGGAACTTGGAGGTGGGGGCTAGGGAGGGGTGGTGTTTATTCATTTTCTCTTCATAGTTTGCTCAAGCTACTTTCTAATAGAACCAGGATCACAAGCCCAGGGGTGGCCGTGCACCAATCTCTAATTTAAAAATTCCAGCAGGCTTGCCTACAGCTTGATCCTAGGGGGGTGTTTTCTCAACTTCCTCTTCAGTGGAATTGAAATCAAACTAACCAGCCCAGTGGATCCTTTGTGAAGCCAACGCACAAACACATCACTGCTAAGACCCCACCTTTCCTTTCTTGTTTATTTCTGAGGTCACACATGGATATCCACATTACAATATAAACATCCCAAATTTTAAAAGTTCCACAGTCTTTAAAAATTCAAACACTTAAAATTTCAGTCTCTTTAAAATATTCAGTCTATTTTAAAAATCCAAGTCTTTGTAAAATTTCAAATCTCTATAAAAGTTCAAAGTCTCTCAACTGTGAATTTCTTTAAAATCATATTTCATGATAAAACTGAATTTAAGCAGTAATGGTCTTCAAGTACAGCCCCACAGGAGATACTTCAAGGAAAACCTCAACCAGAAGAGGCTAACCACACCCAAGAAAACATAGGAATAAATAATATCAGACCAGCAAATCAAGTAGGGGGAAATCCACACCACCACTACATAATAACAGACTCAACAAACACTGCTCATTGATGTTGCTCAACATCAATTGTCTCAGTTCCCCAATAAAAAGGCACAGACTAACTGAAAGGATTTGAAAACCTTTGATTGCATCCAGACAACACATGGACATACATTAGGGTAAAAGGATGAAAAAAAAATTCAAAGCTAATAGACCCAAAAGTCAAGCTAGTGTAGCCATTTTAATATCTGATTAAAAACACTTTTGAAAAACCCTCATTAAAAAAGATAGGGAAGAACACTACATACTCATCAAAGAGGAAAATCTACCAAGATGACATTGCAATTCTTCACATCTATGCACCAAACACAAGAACTCAAAGTCATATAAGAAACATTACTAGGGCTTAAATCACATATTGGCCACACACACTGATAGTGGGAGACTTCAATACTCTGCTCTTGGCAATAGACAGATTGTCAAGACAGAAAATTAACAAAGAAATACTGAAGCTGACTGATGTCATAAACGGAAGGGATCTAACAGATCTTTGCAGAACATTTCACCCAAATATAAAAGAATGCACATCCTCAGCAGCTCATGTAACATTCTCCCAAAATAATCACATGCTTGAACACAAAGCAATTCTCAACAAATAAAAGAAAATTGAAATGACACTCTGCATCCTATCTGACCACCAAGGACAAAAGCTTGATTTCAACAACCACAGAAACAAGAGAAAGCCTACAAACTCAAGGAAACTCAACGGCTCACTACTGAATAAAAAATGGGTCAAGATAGAAACTAGGAAAGAAATAAAAAACTTCCTAGAACTGAATGAAAATGAAAAATCAGTGTACCTGAACTTATGGTACACAATAAAAGCAGTTCTAAGATTCAAGTTTATATAGCATTAAATGTCTACATTAAAAAATTGGAAAGATCTCATATTAGTAACTTAACAGCACACCTGAAATCTCTAGGGCAAAATGAAGTAATAACACTCCAAAAATAAGTGGCAAGAAATAGTCAAACTCAGAGTCAAAATCAATAAGATACAAACGAACAAACAAACAAAAACAATACAAGAAATAAATGAAACAAAGAGTTGATTCTTTGAGAAAATCAATAATATTGACAAACCCTTAGCCAATTTAACTAGAAGGTGCAGAGAGAAGATCCAAATTAACAAAATTAGAGACAAAAAGGGAAACATAAAAACAGACATGGAGAAAATCCAGAAAATAAAAGAAAATACTTTAGAAACCTGTATTCCACCAAATAGAAAAATCTAAAAGAAATGGATAATTTTCTTGATATAGACCAGCTACCAAAGTCAAATCAAGATAAAATAAGTAA
Organism: Sigmodon hispidus; assembly: GCA_004025045.1. Lineage (NCBI taxonomy): Eukaryota > Metazoa > Chordata > Mammalia > Rodentia > Cricetidae > Sigmodon > Sigmodon hispidus. Next base: position 331,905 of record PVIH01000507.1, read on the forward strand.
TTTAAAAAGACCTATAGTTCCTAGTAAAATAAAAGCAATAATTAAGTCTCTCAAGCAAAAAAAGATCAAGGACAGAATCCCACCAGGCTTTCAAAAAAAAGTTATTACCAATATTTCTCAAATTATTCCACAAAACAGTAATAAAAATAATATTGCCCAATTTGTTTCACAAGGCCACAGGTATTTAGATATTTACCCTGATTCCTAAACCACATAAATATACAGCAAGGTATGGGAATTACAGACTAATTTCCCTTATGAATATAGATGCAAAAATTCTCAATAAAATACTTGCAAACTGAATCTAAGAACATATGAAAAAAATCATCCCCCATGATCAAGTAGACTTTATTCCAGAAATACATGGTTCATTATATGTAAATCAATAAATAAACCCACCATATAAACAGACAGAATGACAAATCCATATGACCATCTCATTCAATGTAGAAAAGGCCTTTGACAAAATCCAACACTTCTTCATGATAAAGACCTGGGAAGGTTAGGGATACAAGGGACATACATATACATAATAAAGGCAATTTCCACCAAGCCTATAGCCAACACCAACTTAAATGGAGAGAAACTCAAAGGAAGTCAACTAAGATGGGGAATAAGACAGGTTGTCCACTGTCTCCACACCTATTCATTAGTAGTTGACATCTTAGCTAGAGCAGTAAGACAACTGAAGGAGATCAAGGGGGTACAAATAGGATAGCAACTTTCAGCAAAGTAGCTGGAGACAAAATTAACACAAAAAATCAGAAGCCCTCTTATACAAAAGTGACAGATGAACTGAGAAAGAAATCAGGGAAACAACACATTTTACAATAGCCTCAAAAATATAAAATATGTGCGGTAATTCTAACCAAGCAAGTGACAGACTTGAATGTTAAGAACTTTAAGATACTGAAGAAGAGCCAAGCAGTGGTGACATATGCTTTTAATCTCAGCATTCAGGAGGCAGAGGCAGGAGAATCTCTGTGCATTTGTGGCCAGCCTGGTCTACATAACAAATTACAGGACAGCTAGAGCTACAGAAAAACCCTGTCTTGAAATACACACACACACACACACACACACACACACACACAAAATATATTCTATCAGAAGATGAAAAGACTTCCCATGCATGCTGATGGTATTGGTAGGATTAATATAGTGAAAATAGCCATCCTACCAAAAGCAATATACAAATTCAATGCAATCTCAATGAAATTCCAACATAATTCTTCACAAAACTTGAAAGGGAAATTTTCAGCTCCACCTGGAAACACAAAAAACCCAGGAGAGCTAAAATAATCTGGAGTTTAAAAAAAAGAACTGCTGGAGGTACCACCATCTCCAATCTCAAATTGTACTACAGAGCTATAGTAATAAAAACTGCATGGTATTGGCACAAAAACCAGCCATGTTGGTCAATGGACTCAAATCTAAGACCCAGAAATAAGTTCACACATCTATGGACACCTGGTTTTTTATTTTAAAAAATACACACTGAACAAAAGACAGCATTTCCAGCAAATGGTGGTAGTCAAACTGGACAGATGCATGTTGAAGAATGGAAATAGATTACATTTACCATCCATACTCAACTCCAAATGGATCAAAGACCTCAACATAAGACCAGATACACTGAATCTGATAGAAGAGAAGCAGGGAATAGCCTTGAACTCATGGGACAGGAGAGACTTTCTGAACACCAATAGCACAGGCACAAAGAACAACAATTAATAAATGGAACCTCATGAAACTGCAAAGCTTCTGCATGGCAAACAACACCATCATTTGGACAAAGGGTCAGGCTACCAACACATTCAATAGAAGGCTAACATCCCCAAAACATAAAGAACTAAAAAAAATAAAACTAGACATCAAAAAATCCAAATAACTCACTTTTAAAATGGAGTACAGAAATAAACAGTTCTCAGAAGATGAAGCATGGCGGCTGAGAAGCAGTTAAGAAAATGATCTTCAGGTTTTCCTATTCCCAATCTTGTTCTTTAATTTTTTAAAATTAAAAGGTTTTTATTTTCATTTCACATACCAACTACTGTTCCCTCTTCCTCCCCTCCCCTCCTCCCACTCATTCTCCATCTTCCCCCCATTCAATCCCCTCACCCACTCCTCAGAGAGGGTAAGGCCTTCCATGGGGAGTCAACAAAGTCTGGCATATCAAGTTGAAGCAGGACAAGCCCCCCCCCATCCCCACCACATTAAGTCTGAGCAAGAAATGGGCTCCAAAAAGCCAGTTCATTCACTAGGGATAAATCTTGAATCCATTGCCAGAGGCTCCACAAATTGTCTAAGTCACACAACTGTCATCCACATTCAGAGGGCCTAGTTCGATCCCATGCAGGGTCCCCAGCGGTCAGTGCAGAGTCAGTGAGCTCCTGTAGCTCAGGTAGGTTTTCCCATGGTGATCTTGTCCCCTTACCTTATATTATCCCTCCTTCCTCTCTTCCAGTGCACTGGGAGCATCTTCTCAATGGAGCCTTCCTTCTCTCAAATGATGTTTGTGTCAGGCTGACATAAAACTAACTAGCACAAGTCTCACCTCTCTCTCTCTCTCTCTCTCTCTCTCTCTCTCTCTCTCTCTCTCTCTCTCTTCTTTCCTTCCTTTTTTGTTTCTTATTTTTTTTTTTTATTTTTCTGTAGCTTTGGAGCCTGCCCTGGACCTCACTCTGTAGACCAGGCTGGCCTCCGCTCATAGAAATCCACCTATCTCTGCCTCCGAGTGCTGGGATTAAAGACATCTGCCACCACTGCCCAGCTGCACCACCACCTCCCGGCTGTAGGACATTCTCTTAATTATTGATTGATGTGGGTTTTGTGTTGACAATTATAGTGCCACAATGTGAGACATAGATTCTGATGATACTGATGTTCTTTTCTCCAGAGCAATCACCTAAATGGAAGCACTGAGTCCAAGCTTATGTGGTGTTATTTCCTCAGGCAGGTTATTGGGAAGTTCTTTCTATGGTTCTGAACCTCTCTTTGCTTTATGGTCCATTTGATTATTCTCAGCTGGATAATCAAGGATTCTAATTTGATAGATACTATTTGTTCTGTTTTCAAAGTTTTTAGTTGAAACTATCTAGTTTGTTTGCTTTGAGGCATCTTGGTCTAGATATTTGTTTTGGAGGGTTTTTTTTGGTTGCTGTTGTTTGTTTTGTTTTGTTTTTTATTTGCTTTTGGATCTCTAAAGGCATTTGAATTTTTGTTTACTTTCAGAACTTTGAAGGCATTTTGGGTTATGCTTTTCTTTGTCTTTAGAATGTTTTCATTTATTCCTATTTGGCCTTTGTCTCCAACACTCTTCCTCAGATACATAATCCTAAATTTTTATGTTGCTTTTCCTATGACCTAGCTTAGGAATTTTATGAACACCTAATGATAAATGCTCTGAAGAGGAGAGGTTCTTGTCTCCAATGAAAAGTGTGGAAGTGTCAGGGAGGTGTAGGCCATGGAGGTCATTGTGCTCACAGAAACACACAAGGGGAACCCAGAAGGTTAAGCACACAGGGTCATTCCTACAAGTGAAGGAATGGAAAAGCTGGCTTTCCCCCAGCAGGTTGAAGTGGATGTGCCTTCTAGGCTGCTGACCTTCAGACAATATGTGTGGCCAAAAGCTTTCTGACACTGGGCCCTCCTCCACACCCAGTCTCAGAAACTTTTTTGTCTTAGTCCATCTCTAGAACCTGTCTTCATGGATGGTATCACATGTCTTTACAAAGAGTTTCAATGTCATCCATCTGATTTATATCTAGCTTATTTTGTTCCTCAAAGAGATTTAGGTATGCTTTGTTGTGCATGTAGGGCTGAGTTGGTCATCACAAGAATAGTTGTGAGCAGATTGTACTGATGTTTCTGCATCAGACTCCCAAAGGTTGAACCAATGTTGGCTCTTGAGTGGTGTTGTGCTCAACTGCCTTCTTGCCTCTCATGGCTCCTCAGAGACCCTGTGCTGGATAGTTTTATGTCAGCCTGACATAAGTTAGTCATCTTCAAGGGGAGGAACTCAACTGAGAAAATGTCTCCATAAAATTAGTTGTAGGTAAGCCTGTAGGACATTTTCTCAGTTAGTGATCAGTGGAGGAGGGCCCAGTCCATTGTGGGTGGTGCCATCCCTGGGCTGATGGTCCTGGGTTCTATAAGAAAGCAGGCTGAGCAAGCCATGAGATGCAGGCCAGTAAGCAGCATCCCTCCATGGCCTCTGCTTCAGTTTCTACCTCCAGGTTCCTATTTGAGTTCCTGTCCTGATTTCCTTCCATAATGATAAACAGTATAAATATAAGCCAAATAAACCCTTTCCTCCTCAGCTTGATTTTGGTCATGGTGTTTTATCAAAGGAATAGAAACCCTAACTAAGGCAGACTCCCATGAAGGGACACCCCAGGATGTACAGGATCTACAGTGGCCTCATATGTAAACTCAACAAACAACCCTGATGTGGGAAGTCTTTCTGTATGCTGTGAGTGCCATTGGTTAATAAAGAAACTGTTCTGGCCTATGGCTAGGCAGCTTGGAGACAGGTGAGAAATCCAAGCATAGATAAAGGAGAAGGAGGGCGGAGTAACAGAGCCACAGCAGGCAGCCAATGAGAAAGCAAGATGTAATAGAACACAATACACAGATTAAAAAAAATGGGTTGAGTTGTAAGAGGCAGTTGGTAATGATCTGGAGCTATAAACCAAACAGTTTGTAATTAATATAAGCCTCTGACTAATTATTTTATAAGCAGCTACAGGACTGTGGGTGGGAAAGATTCCTCCGGACCACAGGCCAGACAGATCAGAAACTTCAGCCTACACAACCCCATGCCTGGGTAAGAGGGAACTTTATTGTCTTACTGGAAAAAACATATGAGGAACTGGTCACCCAGTGTCTTGAACACCCTCTTGTGTAAACATGCAGGATAATCTGGAACCCAATTTGAGAAGATGATCTCCAGATAAAAACTGAGGTCAGTTTCAAAGCAGTATGCAAGACTGACCTAAAACATATATCTGCTAGCCAGCACAGACAGTCAATTTTTCAGAAGAAAGGAAAGCATTTGTACTTAACAAAGCTTTCTCAAAGGAGTAAATGTTTGGAGACAAACTGTTATCTGGTACTCCAGCCAGCTTTATGTATAATTACAGACTTTCAGCTTGCAAGTATTTGGAAAATAATAGGGAGATATCATTTGCAATAACCTGGCTTTAGGCTCAATGGGGAACATTGATAATCCTAAATTGGTGCTTCAGCACATAAAACTATGAGTCCTAGATATTACAGCAAAAGACAATGAATGAGTACCCTACTTTAGTTGGAATTTAGAAGTTTCTAAGACAGAGGTTTTCAACCTGTGGGTCATGCTCCCTGGGTGTCTAAGGACCTTTCACATGGGCATCCTAAGACTGTTAGATAACAGAAGCAAAATTACAGTTATGAATTGTATGGTTGGGGTCACCACAGCATGGGGAACCGTATTAAAGGGCTGCAGCATTAGGAAGGTTGAACTCACTGATGTAAGATAAGAAACCATAAAATGGCTAATTTACAAAAAATGAATAGAAAACATTTTGAAAATGTAACAGGCCCCCAGCCCTTAGCACAACTGACTCCATGATGGAAGTACCATTCAGGTCATAAAACTGAACATATACACAGCGCCACTTGACGTAACAAGAGCAGAGGCCTAACCATCAAGTCCGTAGTTCCGGGAAAGTCCTCATGTGCTAATCTTGCTGTTCAGCTTCTGTAGTTCCACTTCTAACCGACTGTTCCTGTTAACGGAAGCGTGTCAACCCAGAACCTCACTTTTGGTTTAAGAGCTCACCCTGAGAAAGGCTCAGGGCTGTGCTGGGATCCCAAACATCCAGCCAGCAGGCTAATAAAGATTTTCTATTGACTTAACCCGGGTCTCTTGTAGTCTCTGGGATACTCCACGACAAAAACAGCATCAGAATTAAAGAAAGATATCTGAGAAACAGGAGGCCAGAGGAAAATCTTAGAGTGCCTAAAGTCAAAATAAGTGCTGACGAGAAAAGCATAACAGGCCTCACCCCTCCACTGAAATCTACCCCTCCCCTCACCCCTCCACTGAAATCT